>APFE031183498.1:85078-104542 GCA_000404065.3 Pinus taeda
CAGTCTGATCCAAATTGGATTCTCCAATGAAGAGTTATGCCAAATCTCCCACAGTGACCTGATTATAGACTAGTTCAGTAGAGCGAACTTGTACGACGTGCCACGAGTCATTGTTTCGACCTTTGGCTCTAAAAACTATATAGAAGAAACTAAAATCTGTTCTCTTTCTAAAAATTTCAACAGAGGAAGAAAATGCAGAAACCATGCAACAAGAGCTAATTTCCTAGCAAATTCAAGTGTTGAAAAACACAACAGTACAACAAGAGCTAAATTCCAAAAATCCCAACAGTAAATTTAAGTGTTGGAAAATGAAATGGCTGGTAGGATTTAGATTACTATAGGAGATCCGTAGAAGTTACCACCATATCCAAACATCCCCCAGACCTCGCCATAGCTCTTTTGTGACAACCACACAAATTACCTGCAACACAAACTTACAAACATAGGAAAAAAATAGCATTTGGGAAAAAACCTACAAAAAAAAGTACAACAAATTCGAAATAAAACCCATGAATTTCCAGATTTACCTTCATGGACCTCGAAACCTGCATGTCAACCACCGAACTTGTTAGAATATCCCACTGGATCCTTCCTAAACAACATGTCGGGAGGATGAAACAACAACAAAAGTATTTGTAAACCCCCGATGGTGTAGAATGAACAACAACAACAACAATGTTAAACCCCCCTCGAAACAGGTAAAGAAACCACACCCTAAACCCTAAACGAGAAAAGAACCACTGTAAAAAAAAATGCTAGGCGTAATAAAGCAACCACCCCATAAACCCTAAACGAGAAACAAACCACTACAAACAACCTCATCCAGTGAGCAACTTCAAAATGGCAGACAAGGTGAATAAGTAATGGAGCCGAGAGGAGCCATCACCAGTGGAGCACATTGCCCAGACACTGAACCTGAATGAAATAAAATAGGGCAGCGAAGACATGCCACAAAACATGCAAATTGAAACCCTAAACGACATATTAGCTAGTATATTAAATGCACCAACCCACCGCAACAAGTGGCAAGACCCTCGACATTTGTAGTATGACAACACAGGTGTCTCCATGTCGGAAACTTACTAGGACATGAGGGCTCCAGGTAATGGCGTCCCTCCCCTATTAAAAAATCTATTCATTATGGAAATATTTTTGAAGATGTATGTGTTTTTCTTTTTAAAAGTGTAGATTCATAAATACTTTTTGTCTCGCCAGGATTATTCGATTCGCCTTACGATCAAACTTTGTTAACTTGATTATTTTGTATTAAATTTTGAAAATGCTGAATATTTATATTTTCACATAAGTTCAAAAATAACTTTCTAATTTATAGAAATTTATTTTTAATTTTCCATTCGCTGAGCAATCCTTGATGTAACATAATTCCCTTAGTGGAGGGATATTTATTTTCGGTATTTGTCACTGTCTGACAAATAATTTTAAAATAAAAAAGGGCTAATTTTGTTAGTGGCCATTCCATCAGTGAGTTTCCTGACACTAACACTAGCACCGCTACTGGTCTGCGCAATGATGCTAACACTGATGGGGTGTCAAGTCCCTTACATAAGCGAGGGGGTGGGGGGTGAGGGGGGAGTGAACAAATATCGAGCCCTAAACAAAATTTACGTGAGGGGTGGGGGAGGAGTGCGTCCACATTTATGGTCCATTATGTGTGGAAGGAAGTTTATGTCCCTTGCCTCGTACACCCATTCTCCTACACACTCTTTCTTTTGCACACCCTTTTTAGGCACATCCTTTATTCCACAATTCTTTTTTTAACATGTTATTCATTAGCTGAGGAAAACTCCTTTAACATGATTGCAAACATTTAAAACATAAAATTGTTAATGTTGATACAGTGTGTGGAGTGCGAAGGAAGCTTTCTTCCTCTGCACCTTTTCACTCCCCACATTGTATCAATCTAAGTTTTAATGTTAATAAGCTTTTCATTGTGCTCTTCGTTCATTCTATTTACTATTTATCCATTTGTTTGTGCAATTTATCATTCCTTTCAATTTTCCAAAAGCCAAGGATTTCTCGATGAACCTCTGGACAACACCCAACATTTGATCATGGTGTTGTGCGATATGGTACAGTTCTATCATGGACTTACGACCCCACGTTCAAGGCACATGTCATTGTAGTTAACGTGGGTAAACACAATTGGAATAAGTGATTATTAATTTTCAAATAGGAGAATACATTCTCCATTGACACATGTTTTGAATTAATATAGATGGATTCCTAAATAAAAATAGTTTTGATGCATTTAAGCTATGACTGAAGATCAATAAAGCGTAAAGCATAAGATATTAAATAAAAATGAATCCCAACACATGGGGATGGGATACCCTGTCCTAAAGAAACAAAGCAATCATCTCATCAAATTTTAAATAAAAATAATGCAAATAAAGAAAGAAGAATATATGGATGCCATATCAGGAAAAGAGAAACCTAAAATTAGCTTAAAAGGAGGGTCTATGGTAATAATTTAGCATCATAGTGAGTCAAGAGTCTCTACCTTTTCTCCTACCATAAACAAAGAAGATTGGCTTTTGTTTCGTTGATTGCTAGTTTTACACGCTACATTTATTTATTTTCTCTTCCCCTCACTGATTTCATAATGGAAAAGTTTGTGTTTTTGACTCAGTTATCTTCTCTCAAATCTTTGTTAGGTGACCTTGGCAGGACTCACACATGGTATGCGGTCTCACATTTTCTAAGATATCATTTCAATACCACAAATTTTCTGTCTGGCAATGTTAGGGTTTTGTACGTATGTGAAAGAAAAAATAGAGAAAATATTAAGATTCTCATTTCTTTATCTTTCTTTTTTATGCAAGGAATAGAGGAGTTATGCAACATTAGTAGGCGAAGTGGCGACTTCGTTGGTGAATGATGGTGTGATGTGAGAGGTTGTGCCACATGAACAATATAAAGTAGTGGGCGAAAATGAACATGCGAAAGGGAAAAATAAGGGTTTCTAGTTGAGACATCCCACCACGGAGGATTGGATTTCGGAGGACCACTTTATCGATGTCAACATTGCAAAGAGATATTCTGTGAGAGATTCCATTTGGGTAAAGGGACCCAAAAATTACTAAACAATTTTCTCATTGTTTCTTTGGATCTCATGGTCTACAATTGCTGTCTCCAAATTCATCCATGCTACAATCTTTGATGACAAAGAGTGTTGAGGAGTATGGGATTCTTGACCCAATGAAAGGTTGAAGGGTCATGCATGCAGAAAGGCATATGCTATCTCAATGTCGTTATTGTTCATCATATAGATCACCTTTCCTTATTGACTGTTGATCAACACATTCTCATGTGAAATTTTTACTTTTATTAGTAACATATAACTTTAGTTAAATTCTCATATAATCAGCAAGTAGGTTGATCTAATTGTGTGGAGTGCGAATCCACCTCTGCACTCTGCACAATGAAAGCCACCTTTGCACTCACATTGACTAATGCAATTTAACTTACCAGTAAATGGTTTCTCGAAATCATGCATACTATCCTTCAAATTAAACATATAATGAAGATGGGGCTAGTTAACAATGATGTTTGTGAATGGATGCAATGGAGCTGATGTGAATTGACAAATATTTCCATGAATGGAGGCATGAAATATGCAAATGCACATTAAGGATATGCATAGGTTGATAGTAGTTGGAAGTGAACATTAATGGTATGTCAGAGTCCCACAATAGTTTGAATGAGTATGTTGCGGGTTGCATATTGCTTGTTGTGTAGCTTACGGTAAGTAAGCATTGTACTTCGAGGCTACAAGTGAGCAGAGAAGATCATACTATTGATTTCTATGGGTTTTAACTAGTGGTTTTGAATGGCTTGATAATGCCCACTGAATTCTCGTTACATTAGTGAATGCCATCGTATTCTATCTTAAAATGTTGGGTGAGGAAGGGAGAGATTCTCAAATGGAGGATGTTGGGTACATCTACATCTAAATCACTTTGCATACGATCATTAGGGGAATTTTGAGGTCTATCTAAGAAAAATGTACAACCAAAATAAACTTTATAAGAACCAATAAGATTCAAGATGATGATGCCAACCATGGGGGATGATTCACCATTTTTGGAGTAAAAAAGTAAAAATATTAAAAAATAATAAAATAATAAAAAACTACTTTTCAACTTATCTCCATAAGGTTTTACTCAAATTTTGAGCGGGAGTACTCATTAGATGAAAAATTTAATTCCTCATCCAAGGAGTACCCATGTTGCATACTTTCGATGGATCATGCTACATGAAAAATGAGGAATACATGAAAAAACATGATTGCAATCACGTATTTAATGTATTTCTCATTTTTCATGTAGTAGGGTCCATCGAAAGTAGGAAACATGGGTACTCCTTGTATGAGGAATTAAATTCTACATCTAACAAAGATTTTTGCTTGAAGTTTGAGTAAACCCATAGGGAGATAAGTTGAAAATATGAGTTGAAAAAATAGTTTTTCTTTTTTTCTCTCTAAAATTTGATGATGTAATCTAATCTTTTTTTATTATTTCCACTATTATTTTATAATTTCCTTAGGAGGCCCATTTTAGATGTCCAAATTCCCCTAATGTAAGTTTGATATTATTATTATTATCCAATTTTAAGGTCACGGCCATGCAAAACACCAAATTGGTGTATGAGACCCTCTTGTTTGTGGGACAAGGGACCTACCTCCACACAACGATTACGAAGGCATACATACTTTACCCCCCTCTAGTTTTGAACCTATGATCTCTTAGGAGGAAACACATGCTCTTGACCATTAGGAAGCTTGATATATATAGTTATATAAATAAATGTTGATAAATAAACACTACATTTTTGTTTATATTTGACCAAGGGAGAGTCTTAGAAAGATCGTAGTGCATAGTGAAATTTTCATTGTGTGGAGTGTGAAGCCAACTGTGCAGTCTGCACAACAAAAACCACCTTCACACTCTGCACAATGATGTTTATTTTTCTTATAATAATAATTGATTTTCTAATCTTGATAATTACTTCCAATGATTTGTATTATGAAGTTGTTTTGTGTCACTTATATCATTAAACAATTATACATAGGAAATCTCAAATATAATGCAATAATAACCATAGGATCATAAAGAGACAACCAAACACAAAATTAAGACACAAGATTAACTTGAGAAAATCCAACCTTGGGAAAAACCCAACCAACTTTTCTTCTAAAGAGAATTCAATCTCCAACAAAGTTTACAATATAACTAGAAATTTGTGCCAATTTCCAAGCACAAATACCAGTCAAACTTGGTCAAAGGAGAGAGAAAATATGACTTGTGTTTATCTTGGTCAAATTTGGGCAGTAGTTTGATTCTTTTGTCTATTTTTCTTTTGGTTAATTGTGGTCAAAGTAGGTCGAATTTTGGCCCTGCAACTTCCTTAGAGAATTCTGTCAAATAGCCTCAGTTGACCTACAGTCAACACTAATTGGAGTGCCCAAAACTGCGGTCAAAGCTATCCTACTTTTATTGGTCAAACTAGTCAAAAATTTAGTAAAATAGTAGCCTGTAAACTCTGTCAACGTTGGTCAATGACAACTTTAGATATGGTCAAACTTTTCTTTCTTCCTCTCCGTTGACTTCACATGTGTGGATTAGAGATGTTGTTGGATTGGATGGATCAAATTGAATGTCATCTTTGTGCATTTAGAGTGGTCAATGTTGAAATGTGGCAACAATAATATTCCGGTTTTAATTTGTCTTTGAATTAAAATTCGAATTTAGTATCACCAGCTGCTTGAAAATTAATTAATTAATTCATCTTGAGTTAATTAGTTGGAGAAATTCAAGCTAGAAGTCTTTGTGAAGTCATGCAACAATTATCCCTTAAATTAAGGATATTATCCCTTAGTTAAGGAGATAAGGATGAGTTGTATTTGAGTTGTAATTAGTTAGCTCAGTTAGTTGAGTTAAGTCCAGTTAAATTAGTTCCAAACAGTTTAATGAACTAATTATGAGTTCAGTCAGTCAATGGATGCATGCATGAAACTAGTGTACTCCATATAACTAAAGATTCTCTTATAAATAACTCATGCATGCCAGTTCAGACTAAGACCCAGTTGAGATTAAAGACAAGGACAATTTACTATGAGTTGCAAGAATTTTCCTATAAGAAAATATTTTGCATGCAGAAGGAATTCATTCCTTGAGATTTGCGTAGTTTTACAGTGTGTTGGCATAGTGTGTGAGATCAATGTCACACAAGGTTACAACTGGATTACCCAGGGAAAACTCTGCAAAGAAATAGGAGGCTTGGAGGGCAGAGGAAAAGGCATATGAGCAGTCTATTCTGTCTATGAGCAGCAGTGAGGGATTGTACTGAGAGATGGATAGTTGTGAGAGCTAAAGCTGTGTGTAATCCTTAGATATTTCCACTTGTATGATAATACAGATAGCAGGGTTTTTAGCTGAGGCTTTCCCTAGAGTATTCTTCTATGTTTCATGTCTATGGATTCTTTTCTTCTGTTATATGTGTTCTGCTTGATCTTGCTCAAATCGATTAAGCTTCCGCAAATTTGATTGTAGAAGTAGATTACTTATTTTTCTTTAGTTATATTGCATAACCAAGTTAATCTACAACGAGAATTTCTACATGGTATCAGAGCAAAGGTGATCAAAGCTATGAAAAGTATAATGAGAAGGGAAATTCAAAATTCGAAGTTCTTGGTTGCAGGCGAAAAATCGAATTCTTATCACACCTCAAAGTTCACCAATGGCGTTCAATGGCTTGAGACTCGAGTATGCTCTAGATGGTAGCTCAAATTACATAGTGTGGAAGGATCTCATGGAAGTGGTATTAGAAGACAACGGTTTGAAGGATTTCATTGAACAAGAAATCCCCATGCCAGTTGCAGCTGATGCACAAGAATTGGTTGAATGGAAGAAGTGTGTGGCAAAGGTGAGACATATTCTTCTAGAGGGAGTTCAAGACCATATTGTCTCGAGTCCCCTTGGAAAGGAGCCTCTATTTTCAATGTGGAAGACCTTGAAGGACCTATATCAGAATAGTATCGACTAGAGGAAACTGGCGCTCAAGGATAAGCTTCAAAAAATCAAGATGGAGAAGGGTGATACTATTTCTACATATCTGAACAAGCTCACCACCTACAGAGATGAGCTTGGTAGTGTGAGAATAGCTATAGCTGATGATGATATGGTGAGTCTTTCTCTCCTCGGTCTTCCAAAGAGCTGGAATAGCTACCAGGACTCTGTGAATGGAAGAGAGAAACTTTGGGATTAGGAACGACTATGGTCAGATCTCATGTAGGAGGAGATCAGGAGAAGCACTCGAGATGTTTCTTCATCAAAGAATGATGATGAAGAAAATCTAGCCTTAGAAAGTAAGGCAAGGAAAGGGAAAGGGAAGGCTTCCCATTCCAAATCTAATTCTTCTCATGGAGGGAAGAAGATTGACAAATCTAAAGTGAGATGCTTTAATTGTCATGAGATGGGCCATTATGCAACTAATTGCTCATTGAAGAAATCCAAGAAGGGATCCTTGAAAGGATCAGAAGGTGAGGCATTAACCTCTTAGTTCAAATTTGATTTTACCCTCATCGCATGCATGGTTTCATCGATGGTGGGTTGTGTTTGGTATCTTAACAGTGGAGCGTCATTCCACATGACTGGCAATAAAAGTTTATTAGTACCTTAGAGGAGAAAGACCTCAAGATCCGCATAAAAATGGGTGATGACAGAAAGTACTGTATTTTAGGAGAAGGCACAAATGCTTTTTAGAGGGAGCATGGAGCTCCTCTCAACTTGACTGATGTAAAGTATGTGTCTGGACTGAAGAAGAACTTGGTATCAGTCGCAATATTGGAGTACAAAGGTTATGATGTTGTCTTAAGTAAGGGAAAGGCGTTCCTAAGACACATAGCCACGGGTCAGACCAAGAGGATTAGGATTTGAGTGAAGAATCTCTATAAACTAGAGGTGGATGATTGTGTTGCATTGAGTTCGAAAGCAGAATTGGTGCAAAGCCAAGACATTGGCAAGTTATGGAATAGACGGTTGGGCCACTTACATCATGGGGCCTTGAAAATTATGCAACAGATCTCTACCGAAATTCCCAAAGGTAAACTTGAGCAAGTGGACACATGAAAAGGTTGTACCTTGGGAAAGTACACCAAGTCTTCCTTTCATGATTGAGACAGTCAAGCTGAATGGTCGAGACAGTCGAGCTGAAGCGATCTTAGAGCAAGTTCATACTGATTTTTGTGGACCATTCTTGACAACATCCACCGCGAAGCAAAGGCATTATGTGATTTTCATTGATGATTTTTCTCATAAATGCTGGATCTATTTCATGTAGAAGAAGGACCAAACCTTCTCAAAGTTTTGTGATTTCAAAGATTTGGTTGAGAAAGAGTCAAGGAAGAAGATCAAGGCCTTGAGAAGCGATAATGGTGGAGAGTATGTCCCTAAAGAGTTTAAGGAATTCTGTGTAGCGGAAGGAATTAAATGTGAGTTAACAACACCTCATAACCCACAATAGAATGGGGTGGCTGAGAGGAAGAACATAACGATTGTGGGGGAATCTCGGATGATGCTACATGACCAAGGCCTACCACTTCATTTGTGGGCTGAGGCATGCAAAAAAACAGTCTATTTACATAATAGAAGCCCACATCGCATACTTGGGATGAAGACACCAGAGGAAGCTTTCTCCGAGAAGAGACCAAATGTGGGTCAATCAGGATCTTTAGCTCATCGGTATATTGCCATGTGACCAAAGATGCTCGGCAAAAACTTGAGTCGACAACTGAGTTGGGAATACTTGTGGGGTACACTGATACACCTCAAAACTATTGAGTGTACTTGCCTACCAGTCGAAGGACAGTGGTTTGCAGAGATCTCAAGCTTGATGAGTAGAAGGCCATGCGAGTTTCCCTTGAGAGGGAGCTCCAAGTACAAGCTGTGGAGGAACTTTTGGTTCCTAAGGAGGAGGAGCTTCAGACTGATGTGGAGTAGTCGCATGCATAGGTTCCAGGAGTGGAGACATCTGCTCAAGCAGAGTCTTCTAGAGATGGACAGAAGCGTACAAGAGAATCTGACAAATTGTTGTCGGATGCGAGAGAGAATGTGGAAGAGCCATCTTCTCAGCGCAGATAGAGGAGGTCACCTGATAGATACACTAGATACATGGCCCTTGTTGGGGAATGTGTTGAGACCGAGCCATCTTCCTTTGAGGAAGTAGTGCAGCAACCAATTTGGGTTGATGCTATGGTGGAGGAGTATGACTCCCTAGTTCGGAACAATGTTTGGGATTTGGTTCCAAAACCAGAGAACAAGTCAGTTGTGAGTTCCAGTTGGATTTACAAGGTAAAGCAAGCTGCTGATGGGAGTGTGGATAAACATAAGGCAAGATTTGTTGCCTGTGGTTTCTCATAGGTCGAGGGGATCACCTATGATGAGACTTTTTCTCTTGTAGCAAGGTACTCATCTATCAAATCGATGTTGGCACTATCAACGTAGATGGGTTGGAATTTCCATCAGATGGATGTGAAGACTGTATTCCTCAATGAAAATTTTGAGGAAGAGGTGTACATAGAGTAGCCAGAAGGTTTTGAGACCTTCGATCATGAGTCGCATGTGTGTCGACTGAAGAGATCTTTGTATGGGTTGAAGCAAGCACCTCTTGCTTGGTACACCAGGATCGACAACTACTTCACCAGGTTGGGCTTCACAAAGAGTGAAGTGGATGCGAACCTGTACCACATCATGGTAAAAGGTAAGTAGTTGATCATTGTTCTTTATGTTGATGCTTTCATATTGACAGGTGATGATCAGTTGATCATGTCTTGCAAGGAGGACCTTGCAAGAGAATTCGAGATTAAAGACATGGGTCTCATGCACTACTTCCTTGGCATGGAAGTGTGGCAGAAGGATGGGGAGTTGTTTGTGTCTCAGGGAAAGTATGCCAAGGAGATACTTAGGAGATTCCACATGGAGAAGTGAAAGCCCATGCAGACTCCTCTAGCAGGGAACTGGAGGAAGGAGGATGCTACTTTAGGAGAAGTAGTAGAAGCTACTGTGTACAGGCAGCTTGTGGGTTCACTGATGTACTTAGTGAACACATGCCCATATTTGTGCTATGCAGTGAACCAACCAAGTCAAGCTATGGTTCAACCTACCAAGATGTTTTGAAAGGTAGCTAAGCATGTTTTGAGATACCTCAGAGGCACATCTTAGTATGGATTATGGTATAGACGGATAGAGGGAGTGAAGCTATACGACTTCACTATGCAGATTGGGCAGGGAGTCCATCAGATTGGAAGAGCACATCAGGAGGAATTTTCAACCTTGGGTCAGCTACAGTTTCTTGGTACAACAAGAAGCAAAGGCCGGTTGCACTGAGCTCAGCAGAGGCTGAATACATGGTTGCAAGTCAGGCAACATATGAGGCCATTTGGATGCGGAAAATTCTAGATGGTTTGTTTGATCAGAGGGTGGATCCAACTGTGATCTATTGTGATAATCAGAGTTGTATCAAAATATCTGAGAATCTAGTATTTCATGACAGGTCCAAGCACATCGAAATTCGGTATCATCATCTTAGAGACTATGTGGCGAGGAGGATCATGTTGTTACAGTATATTTTGACCGAGGAGCAAGATGCTGACATTTTGACTAAGGCATTTTCAAAGTGTAAATTCAAGTTCCATAGAGACAGGATCGGGGTGGCAGATAATCCCTTTCTTGTTGAGAGGGAGTGTTGAAATGTGGAAACAAGAATATTCCAATTTCAATTTGTCCTTAAATTAAAATTGAGAATTAAAATTCGAATTTAGTCTCACGAGCTGCTTGAAAATTAATTAATTAATTCATCTTGAGTTAATTAGTTGGAGAAATTCAAGCTAGAAGCCTTTGTGAAGTCATGCAACAGTTATCCCTTAAATTAAGGATATTATCCCTTAATTAAGGAGATAAGGATGAGTTGTATTTGAGTTGTAATTAGTTAGCTCAGTTAACTAAGTTAATTCCAATTAAATTAATTCCAAATAGTTTGAGGAACTAATTGTGAGTTCTGTCAGTCAATGCATGCATGTATGAAACTAGTGTACTCCAGATAACTAAATATTCTCTCATAAATAACTCATGCATGTCAATTCAAACAAAGACCCAGTTGAGATTAAATACAGGGACAATGTACTATCAGTTGCAAGAATTTTCCTATAAGAAAATCCCTTGCATGTAGAAGGAATTCATTCTTTGATATTTGCGTAGTTTTATAGTGTGTTGGACAAGTGTGTGAGATCAGTATCACACAAGGTTACAGTTAGATCACCCAGGGAAAACTGTGCAAGGAAATATGAGGCTTGGAGGGTAGAGGAGAAGGCATATGAGTAGTCTATTCTGTCTATGAGCATAAATGAGGGATCGTAGTAAGAGCTTGATAGATGTGAGAGCTAAAGGTGTGTGTAATCCTGAGATATTTCCACTTGTATGATAATACAGATAGCAGAGTTTTTAGCTGAGGCTTTCCCCAAAGTATTCTTCTGTGTTTCATGTGTATTGATTCTTCTTCTCTGTTATATGTGTTCTACTTGATCTTGCTCAAATCGATTAAGCTTCCACAAGTTTGATTGTAGAAGTAGATTAAGTATTTTGCTTTAGTTATATTGCATAATCAAGTTAATCTACAGTGAGAATTTCTATAGTCAAATGGGTGCCCTTTTTGGCCAAGGGTCACCTCTATTGGTGGGGCCGACTTAGGCTTCTTGGAGTCTACATAAATCAATATGAAAAATTGAATTTTATTTTAATATTTATAATTTATTTTTCTGGTTGATTTGGAAGAATCCCTGACATGTGAGAATACCTCTCAATGCTAGAAAAATCAATACTCCCTCTTAGCGAGGGAGGTATTCCATTGCAACATATTTTACTTTAGCTGGGAATTCTCCTTCATAAGAAAAGTTTCATGAGCTTGTCATAATGATTCATGTCTTTTGATTAACATAAATATCTAGGGTGAGCCACGTACTATGTGGCTCCTTAGGAAAATATATCACATTCTTTATTTCGTGATCATAGTCTAGGCATTAAAATTTTATAACTTCTCAAGAGAATTGTTCCTTGGACTATTCACCTTCCTAGTTAGAGTCCTTTATGACCTTCCCAAGTCCTTCTGGTGTTTAAAGGTGAGTTTAATCTATCTCCTTTGGTTGACATAGTGAAGTCATTATTGCTTCTAAGGAGAAGATCTGTTCAATCTTATAGTTTCCCTAGAACATTCACTTTTGGTTGACCTAGCCAAGTCTTTTTGGCTTCAAAAGTGAATGTATACAGTTTTTCTTGGTCAAAATCCTTTATGAACCATCCAAATCCTTTTTTGCTTCCTCATCATTCCTAGCATCATGCAAAGCTTAATTTTGTCCACATTCTACCCATTTATGAATATATACTTGGACATTTATTGCTCCTTTCTTTATTATGTCACGAATGAAGTGACACTGTCATTACTTTATGCAAAAACTCACTTCATTTCATGAGATATCTCCAATATACATCGTAATTACCATTGTACCATTTATGTATATTAACTTGAGGTGTTCAATTTCAAATATTTGGTCCATGAATATATACATGAACTTATAATTTATCAAAAATTTAGACAATGTAAAAAAATCCTTCATCTTAATTTGTGAGGTTAACTCCTTCTGAACTTGAAGTAGGTCTTCCATGTGATTATCTTGGTTGCTCCTTCTATCATGAAAATCAACCCTACTACTATTCGTTTCATAAGCAAGTCCTTCACTCCCTCTATCATGTAGGAAAGTCTTTTGTACCATTACTACTCCTTAGATGAGAGATCATATCAACAATGTTCCAATAGACCTTATCATAGAAGAATCAATTATTATAGAGTAAAAGATACAAAAAAACAAGGAATTTAAGAGAAGGAAATAAAGTGAAATTAAGATAGAAGGCTATAGATTACTTATCTTGTGAGATTTGTATGCAGCTATTTTATTTAACCATGCCTCCTTGTAGATATTCTTCAAATTCTTCTCCAATCCTTATATACAAAATTCAAAATCTAATTCTAGAATTTACATTCTAGAAGATTTCAATAGGTTGTCCTTTTCCTTTAACATTTTATAGAGTTTATTTCCTTTTGGTCATCCCATGATCTTGGGAATTTGTAGATTATTTTATTTATCATTTGTAGGAAATTCCTTCTTCCTGCAACATTTCCATGTACTATAACAATGTTTTTAACAAATCTTCCTTTATTATATAAAAAATAGGAAGAAAGTAGCAATGCTACAATCAATTGAAAAAATAAAGTCTTGACTATAAAAAATGAGAAAGAGAAGAAGATAAATACTTATCTTTCAATTCTCAGCGTCTTCAAATGAAAAAATCAATTGAATTCTTTAGAGGTAGTTTTACATCATTCTCTTCTTCAGTGACATTGGCAGTAGAAGCATGCTCTTTTTCCTTTCTCTTTCTTTTAAGGCATCGTGATGCATAGTGACCAAGATTATGATAAATGAAGCATTTGACTTTTGATATGTCTTTCTTATTTTGATTTGATCTATTTGGATTTCTTTCATAAAAATTTCCAAAGTTCCTCTTGTCAAATTTTCCAAGGATCTTCTTATCAAATTTCCCAAAGTTCCTTTTATTGAATTTTTAATATTCCTTCCTTCTTTACCTTTGATTGCGTGAGCAACAAGGGATTGAGTTTCTTCCTTATGAGGTCCATTCTTAGCCAACAACCTAGTTTCTTCTTAAATACAATCATCCCATAGATCATCAAATGATGGTAGTTTTCTACATGCATAGATTCCTTGAATAAATGGTTCCCATGATGAAAGAAAACCACTTAGAGCAACTATAACTAATTGTGAATCTTCAATTTTCTCTTCAATGTCTATAAGTTCATCTTTGACCTAAGTTATTTTCATAAGGTAAGAGGTGACAAAATTTGATTTCGTGATTTTAATATTGTGAAGTCGATTTTTCAAGGCTAATTTCCTATTATTATTACTGCTCTCATATAGTTTTGTTAGGGCATTGTACATTGCTTTGGCAGTGTTTAGTCCTTTAACATGGTGAATCAAGTGGTCTTTTATTCTGTCTACAGGAATTCTCTTTGCTTTGGCCTCACTCCTTTTGAAATTTGATTTTTTCTCAACTCCCTCTAGTTATGTAGTATCTTTTTCCACATGTTCTAGAAGGTCATTTTCTTCCAAGATGAGAAGTACTCTAATTTTCCAAGATTGATAGTTGATTGCTCCTTCCAACCTATCTTCAATTCTAAGGTTTGGAGCCATTTGTCAAAAAATGAGGGAATCAAGTATTTGATAACTTTGTCTTTTAGGGCTGACTTCAAATTATTCGAAGGCTTGGCTTCTTCGAAGTACTATAGTGGTTACCCTTTCACCTAAGCTCTAAATCCATGTTGATTTTTCTAATAATAGAATCTGATTTTCTAATCTTGATAATTAATTCCAATTATTTGTATTCTCAATTTGTCTTATGTCACTTATATTATTAAGCAATTTTACATAGAAAATCTCAAATATAATGGAATAATAACCATAGGATCATAAATACACAACCAGACACAAAAATAAGACACATTATTACCCTAGGAAAATCCAACCTTGGGGAAAATCCAACCAACTTTTCTTCTAAGGAGAATTCAACCTTCAACAAAGTTTACAATATAAACTGTCTAGAAATCTGTGCCAATTTCCAAGCACAAATACTAGTCAAACTTGGTCAAAGGAAAGAGAAAATCTGAATCCTATTTATCTTGGCCAAATCTGGTCAATAGTTTGATTTTTTTCATGTAAACTGTCTAGAAATCTGTGCCAATTTCCAAGCACAAATACTAGTCAAACTTGGTCAAAGGAGAGAGAAAATCTGAATCCTATTTATCTTGGCCAAATCTGGTCAATAGTTTGATTTTTTTTCATTTGTTTGTCTTTTGGTCAACTGTGGTCAAACGAGACTGAATTTCAACCCTACAACTTCCGCAGAGAATTCAAACAAACAACCATAGTCAACCTGCGGTCAACTCTAGTTAGAATGCCCAAAACTGCAGTCAAAGATGTCCTTTTCTCGGTGAAACTAGTGAAAGATTAGGTCAAATAATAGCGTGTAAACTCAGTCAAAGTATAGAAGAATAAATTCGGTCAACACTTGTCAATGACAACTTCAAATCTGGTCAAACGTCACTCTCTTCCTTTCTCTTGACTTCACATGTGTGGATACGAGATGTTATTTCTAGATTGGATGGATCCAATTAGATGTCATCTTTGTGCATTTATAGTGGTTAAATAAGTGTTTTTTTGACCAAGGGTCACCTCTAATAGCAGGGTCGACTTAGGTGTTTTGGAACCTACATAAACCCATATAAAAATTTGAATTTTATTTTAATATTTATAAAACTCTTTGGCAGGTGGGAGCACCTCCTAATGCCAAAAAAATCAACAAATAATCGGGACCCCATGTTCAATCCTAGATTAGGGCAACATAAACAAGGTGGGTCTCACGTTCACTGTAAGGCCTTTGAAATACATGCCACCAATATTTTTCATGTCTAAGGGCCATGCATGCATAGAGGCATTAGGGCTGATGAATGGAGATCCGAGTGGGTTAAAATCATTATATATATATATATATATATATACAATATACAAAAACTGATGAATCTGGTCACACTCAACTGATGAATCTAGTCACACTCCATTTGTGCAGCCGCTGCGTGCATTTCCTTTGCAAAAATATCTCTGAGACTTTTTGTTTCACGTGATATATATTTAGTGAAGGATTGAAATTTCATGTGAATGAGAGATGCTCATTTCTCTCCGTGACAACAAATATTTTGACTACTTCGAGGGCTTTGTACTTCCCAGAGATAGCGATTCCATTAATAGCTAGATTCTATAGCGCGATCAACTAACGTCATTTTCGATTCGTTTGCACTGCAATCAGAGAACATGTTGCCTACTTTAAGTTTCATAAAGGCTTGAACTATGACATGGACGTACCATATTTCGATTTTCTTAATCGTGTACATGGCGAAGAGATCTCGGCTATATCCATTAGAATGTGGAATGCTCCTCATCCAGGGCTAAATTTCTTCATACAAAAGTTTCAAATTGCACACTTCGATAACAAGGTTTTGAAACTGATTCTTAAACATAGCATTAAAGGACCCATCCTCCTATATCCTCTAAACAGAAACAAGTAATTATAACATGTATCTCAAGTAATTATAACATCTCTCTCTTGTGAATCCTATGTTTGAATTGTTAAGATTATTATATTTAGTTGTTTTCCTAGTATATCTGGGACTTTCGAATGTCTACAAAATTTCCTAACGAAGAGATATACTACCTAGGAGGTTGTAATTATATCGAGAGGCCACTTGTATAAAATGAGGAGATTCTTGGTTTATGTGAAAGAGAGGGTATTGAAATCAACCAATATCTTCTTTATTACAAAAAAAATGGAGAGTGGAAGAGGCATTTCAACCAGAAGTAGTATCAATTTGTGGTACGTAAACGCAAGTTCAATCCTCAAGCAATTCTTGCTCTGGGAAAAAAATAATTTCGAGATTCCGGTTAGCTAATAGTCTTCATTGTGGGGAGGTGGCTTCACATTCCGTAGAATGAAAGCCATCTCCGCACTCCGAGGATCTCTATGCTATTGAGGGAATTCATTTGTCATGGATAAGAAACGATACCCCAAAAGGAAATTGCTTGAGTAGGTTTTTGACTAATGTATGTCTATGAGATATCCAATAAGACATCCATGAAGATGCCTTGAAATAATCTAAATTTACCATTCTTTCTTTACCATGATGTTCATTTGGGTCTATCACATAAACTGTATCTAATCTACATTGTCAATTAAAAGTTCATTGGGAGAGGCCTTTGAAAACCTTCTTATGTTCACCAATTGACCTTGTGATATTGAATGAAAGTCATTATTGGTATCTCAACATCAAATATAATGAAAACATATGTGTTTCAATGACACTACAATTTCCATGAGTAGAGATGATTCTTGTCTCTTATAGAGATTTTTTTTCAAGGAATTTCCAGTAGCAAGATATTCAAATGAATTGCAATTGCTAAATTTCCATGAAACTCTACAACTGCTTAGATGAATATCTGAAAACTGAACTCTAGTTTACTTTCACCAAGATACATAGTCTCTTAACAATCCATAAACAACTAAATAGAAACACAGAGATAAAAACACATGCACAAATTGACACTTATTTTCTTAGGAAACCCAATAAGGAAAACTTGTTTACTTGATTTGGCTATTTTATTGATTGTTCTTGAACACTTGGATCTATTGCAAAGAAATATGCCACTTTGAGAAATGTTATTCTTCTCTCTCAAATCTCAGTTGATACAATTGATCTTGTCCAACCTTGATCCAACTTGATCTTGACCCTTCTAGCACACAATTGTTCTTCTGTCACCTCTTTGACTTTCTTTGCAAAACCTACTCTCTTTTGCTTGATCTTTGTGTACTAGAGGCTCCTTAATCCTTGTGCACTATGTCCATATTTCCTAAAACACATGATCCCTTATTATTTAGCACAAATTAAATCCTATTTTATAGAGAAAATCCCTATTTCCTTGCGCACTTGGAAACCCTATTTCTTAGGACCCAACTCCTCTTCTCTGCGCACAACCAAATCCTAAATCCTAGTGCCCTTATTGCTCCAATTTCTTAGGAAACAATTTCTACACTCTCCATAATTAAGGCTCTCTCACAAACTCGTGAGATATGTCTTGTCACACAAAACTTTGTGCACAAAACAATCAATTTTCCTATGCCTTCATCCTCCTCTTTATAGGCCCAATTCGAGCATGGAAGGAGACCCAATAAACATTTAGTACTCAAGTTCTGATTGATGAGTTAACTGAGGTTAACACTCTTTCTCTTCCAAATCAAAATTGGAGTTCTTAACTTGTCCTTCCTTCAGTAAAGACTGAAAAATAACTCACTCTAATTAATCTTCTAACTACGACCTCGTTCTATAGTCAAAATGATGAAGACTCCACTTAATTGATGCTCTAACTGCATTACACTCAATTAGTCCATTAAACTAGAAATAAACTCATCCTAACTGAAGCTAAATCATGAGCTCACACTCATACTAAGAGAAGGACAAACCGATGTCTTAATTAGCTTAGGCACAAACCAAAAGACTTTTACTCACTAAATTTTCAACACTCCCTCTTAGCAAGGAAGATACTTCTTGAAGAATCTCTTCCACTTAGATCTGTCTCCAACACCACCAGATTATTTGCAGTTGCAACTGCTCCCTCTAAAATAGAAGACTTCCCCTTTGATTTGAAGACTCGTTTCTTCCAACCATGCTCCTATGGTCCACCTTGTACACCCTATTTGAGCCTATTACTGATTTTCTCTCTGACTCTGAGTCTATTAACTCAGTCATCAGTTCCATATACCTGGTGTACCTCTGTTGCTGCTTACTCTTCCTGAATGTGGTGCTAGGAGGTCCAACTCTCTCCTGATCTCCCCTAAACAACTCTTTTACTCACTTGGCTTGAACTCTCCCTGTACTAGGAGTCTTTGACTAAGTGGATGCCTCCACTTGCCCTGGTCTCTTCTCCTCATCATCTTGTTGGTTGTCCCACTTGCTAACTAACCAAGACTAAAACTGTGATACCGACTAAGGCTCCTCCTTGGAAGCTCTAACCTACTCTCACTCAAAGGACTCCCTAAGAACCCTGCTCTCCTCAACCCTCATGTCTCTACTATGCACACTTCTTGCCTTGTTTCTTAAGGCTATGTCTGTCTCAACCTATAGCAAGTACATATTCTTCTTCCTCACACCTATTTTCTTCTTACATCCATAAGCTAAGTTCTTGAGGTAAGCTGACATCATAACCGTTGTCTTCAAGGGTATCTACTAAAACAAGGTTTTGCTGCAAGCTTGAAACATAGAGGACATCTCTAAGATGGAGAGAGTTGTTTGGTCAATTTAGTGTTGTCTAAATTGCTATCATAAATTGTCAACCCGGGGCTCGTAAGCTGATGAAGTGAAGTGTACAATATATACTTAAGTAGCCTTTCCTAGTTCTTTTTGTCGTTTTTAGTTTATGTTTAACTTATCTTCCTAATGTGATGTGATGAAGTTATAAACAAGTGAGTGAAGGTGTGTGTATGTGGCGATTTCTAAATGCTTCTTGAATTTTAAAGAGAAAACTTGAACAACAACTTGGAATGGAATTAAAGCTTCGAATGAAAGTAAAGTGTCAAACAAAAAGACCAATGGCACTAGTCCAATACCTTTACTACTGATAAGAATGAAAATGACATCTATATTAACTCAGCTGAAAGCAAGAACACTACTCTAACTCCTCTATTGAATCTAAAGCAATTCAAAAATTAAGTGACAAAT
>APFE031183499.1:6582-39424 GCA_000404065.3 Pinus taeda
ATCTAACTTGCAAATATATGAAAATACAAATATACCCAAGAAATAACAAGATCTGAATATAGATAAATGCTTCTCTTTATTGATCAAACCCTTAAGGTAGGGAAACACCCTATATTCACTCCTTAAGGAAGGAGAACACTCCACAAGCCATATGCTTGTCCATATAATATTCCTTGACACCTCTTAATGGGGAGTCTATAACCTCTATATAGGCCTTATATATACAATACCATGGGTCATTATCATGGTTCCCTCAATACTATCTATCTAATACCATGGGCTTATTACATTATTGTTAACTACTTGTGGTCCCTTACATGATATGGGTTAACCACTTTATTTATTACTATGGCCCATTCCATTATTACATTATTCCCTTGGGTACCTCCCTCTGTATCCCATACTATCCCCCTAGGTATACTACAGAAGAACTATGTGTTCTGCTTCTTAATAGAGATGGACCTACCAAAAAAAAATTGACAAGTTTGGATCCAAATATA
The DNA here is from genome assembly GCA_000404065.3 of Pinus taeda. Taxonomy (NCBI): domain Eukaryota; kingdom Viridiplantae; phylum Streptophyta; class Pinopsida; order Pinales; family Pinaceae; genus Pinus; species Pinus taeda. Next base: position 7,083 of record APFE031183499.1, read on the forward strand.
GGGAAATAATTTATAAAAAAAACTATTATGAAGAAAAATAGACATTTGAACTAGAAACATAGAGAATACATATTTCTTTATCTATTTTGTGCCAAATCATTATTCAAATTTAAAAATGCAAACCTGCAAGGAAAAATTTTGATTTGTGTATTTAGGATGGGTTGAGGGGGTATTTTAATTAGGGAAAAATTAATACGTTTTATGCCTCCCCGCCGCCCCCCCCCCCACTTTGCATATTTTGTTTTTATTTTGTAAACTTTTCATAGTGAAATTTTAAACTATATGATTTTCTTTTAGAGTATTTTCCAACCTCAATTTTACAGCAAGTTGAAAAATATCTCCAACGGTCTCCTCCAATGCTTCAGTTCCATAAACATATTTAAGTTAGGGTTTCATTCTATTTTTTGCATAGATAATAATTTATCCCCTTTATTTTGTAAATTTTATTTTATACATATCATAATTTTTCTCTCATATAGCTCTTCCTCTATTAGAATTAGATTTGCAAGTGCAATCCACTTGGTTGTGAGAGTATTCCCAATACTTGTTTTATGCTTTTAGCTCTTGCTTCTATTATTTTCAATTTCATGTATATCATATTTATGCTTTTGCTTTTAGGTCAAATCAATATTGCAATATTGGTTTTCCATTTGCATTTTAGCACATTACAGTAGTAACAACAAACCACTGATAGTAGAGAAATTACAAAATATTTATCTACACCTTCTAGGTGTGCCTTATTCCTAAAGCAAATAAAAATAAAATTCATCTTTTCACATGGCAAAAAAACTAAAGAAAGTTGTTAGTCCCTTTCATCCAGTTCATCACAAAGGATCTCACAAGACCAAAAGTTTCAGGAAGACTTGTTCCTCTCTTGGAATAATCATTATCTATTCTCTCTAAAGGAAAAACCTATCATTTTCCAATTATGAAATATGATTCCAATGTTTTTCAACTATAAAAGTTGGAATAATATCATCTTCCATTAAGGAAAGGGAAACCATGAAAACAAATGTGTTTTAAATCCCACAACAAAAGATCAAAATGAGGCACTCAATTATAGATACAAGTAGTTACAATGGGTGAAACTTGCAGTCTCGAGGAGTGGACTCAATTTTCGAACTCCACACCTGAGATTCTCACCTAATTCACCCTATTCTCTCTGGTAATATCTTCTTTCTTGATGCCACAACAAAAAAACCCAAGCAAAATAGGGGAGATTGCTCATTAGGGACCCAAGAGAAAAGACTAGACTAAAATTTGCACGAGCGTGTGATGAAACCATGAATAATATTGCAAGACACATTTTATGAAAAGTCCTAAAAATAACATCCAAATTAGATATTTGGGACGTAAAAATGGTAGGGGATTCCAAGCTTATCATTGAAGTTATGAATGGGTTGGCCTCCCTTGCTAGCATTAACTTGACAAGAACCATTATCAAAGATAAATAATTGACCTCAAACTTGAAACAACAAGTTTTATGCAAGTATATAGATATTTAACTCATAAAACAATGTACTTACCAATAAGGGGGTTGATCTCCACACAACAAATCCAAATGAACAACTCATCTTGCAATAATACTCTCGGAATTAAGAAATATTTGCCACAATATAAGCAAGATCATTCTCTCCCAATCCTTCTAGTAGTTTTCCTTGTTATCTTTTTTTTTTTTTGTGTGCAACCCCCCCCCCCCAAATCAATGGTTTTTTCTGGCATTTCCTCATTTGACCTACTCATTTTTCTCTTTTGTGCAGCCTACATGAGAAAATGGAGCAATTTGTGCACCAATTTTAATTGATTTGCAATGAGACAATTATGTTAGCAACAGGACAATAATTCTCCAAGTTTAAAATAAGTCTCAGACAGTTTTTGCCAATGAATACATTATCTTCATCAATGTCATTTAAGATTATTCTTTCACTTTTTTAGATCATATGGTATATACCTTACATGTTTTGGACTACCTACATCACCTATCACTTATTTTAATATAATTACAATAGTGTGAGGGTTGTACCCATCCCAAGAAGGACTATATGCTCTCTATATAGCTAGTGTGAACTTATTCAATCTTCTCAGATATTGTAACAAGTAATGTTTTGATTTGTTTTTCAATTAAATTTCTACTTTTTTCCAGCTTATATTTCATCTTTTCCTCAAAAAAACTCAATAATTGGGATTTCTTGCTTGAAACATTTGCAAAATATTTTTTCTTTTTTTTATTTCATTATTAATGAATGCTTTTTATTTTATATTCTCTTAGATCATGTTTTTCATAAACTATAAACCTTCATTCCCCTGCTACTGAGATTTCTCATTAATAGAAAAGTGCAACTTCCACTTAATTCAATTATTTCTTGTTTCAAGTGCACTTCGTCATTCCCTCCAAGATAGGCTAAGTAAAGGGTCAAGAAAAGGTCGCATAGATGAAATATACCTAAAGCTTCGTACAAACACTTTTATGTTATTTATTTCTCCTCTCTTTCTATGATGGCTACATTACTTTGGTTTGGAGTTAATAACTTTATAGAATACTTGAAAATAGTCATGACAATTTTTTTGTTATTTATAATGGGATGAAAAAATGAACATGAATTTTTTGGTCCCACTAACTAATATTTTTCCATTTCTGAAGAACTCTATTATTGGATGTAGCATTTGCTTGTATCTGATGCTTTTCAAATACCTTTAAAAATGAATTGTTGAAAATATAACATTGATTTAGAAGTCCCAACCCATTCATAATGCTACAAAGGGAATTGTGAGAATCATAATTGTTCGCTCTTCCTACATATCCATGTTGTATGTGAATAGACTCATCATTAAATATTTACACATATTGCATTTTCTAGATTCTCTCCAATAGTTTCATGTACATATAACCATTTTCTAGGAATACTGACGCCATTCGAGCTTTGAACTTATGACAAACGTTTAGAAATTTCAGTAGTTGATTTCAAATCCCTTCTCTCACATGGAGATTCTTTGGGGCTATTTTGGTTACATATTCAGTCACAACTTAAGTGACTTGATTTTTTCCTTAGCATGGAGGAGGCTATGATGTTAGCTAGAGGAGATCAATGTGGGATTATATCTGCTTCATTTTCTTCTTTTCGAAATCCAGTTGCATCAAAAACTATATTGAGAGAAAGTAATAGGGATGAAAAGGATAAAATACTTGCATGCGTTGAAGTTGAATATCACACAAATATCCAATGAATGAGGACAACATGGATTTCCCCATCGATAAAAATTATATGCCTTAGAAGGATGAAGAACGCACATTGTATTCTCAGGTTGAAAACATGCCTTCACCTAAGCATGAAATATGAAACAAGTCTCGCAATCAAGTAAATACTTATACTGATACAAACCATGATTTAGGCGAAAGTGAGATAAGGCAGATCTCTAATTCCAAGGCCTCAGAATGTTCTATTGAATATTTTACAAGTCCTTGGAGGACTAAGGGAAATGAATTGATAAAGGATATTCCTTCAACATTTGAAAATATTGTTGAGAGTTCAAAAGATGCATGAGAAGATGTAGACATGGAATTTAATAGGGAGAATGATGATTAGACCGCTATAGGAGCATCGATTTCAAGGGAGTTGAACCATCATCATTTTATGGTTCTTATTTAGAAACAACTTATTCATCATTACCTTCAACGATTTCCATTGTATCTAATTTCTCAGAACCCTTATTTCCAATATAGGTTGGAGATGATGCATAGGGAGTAGCCCCTCAACCTCCACAACATGAGTGGGTTCCACCAGCACCTCCAGATGGTGGTGATGTCATTCCTCCACCACCCCCTCATCAACCAACCCCATCCCCCTTATCTCCATCATTACTCTCTAGTGGCTACGAAGAACTTTTATGTCTTATTCTTCTATATAGAGAACACTATATTTCATCTTATGTTCCCATGTCAAATTATAACTATTACTCACTTCAAACAATGAAGCTACCAACCATTGTTATTATGCCCATCCTGGTGATCTTATGCATGGAACATAGTTGTCTTATTGTGAACATACTGAAATTTAAGACATGAAAGGTTTATTCTTGAATAATCTTCTGGAAGATTTAATGTATTATAATTCTGGTAGCAGCACAGTACCTAAGAGTGCAGGGATCACTAACCTTGAAAATTCCACTTACTATGAACAGATTGTTGTTATCACTTATGTTGGGAACTCAGGAATAAGCATAGACACTAATCAAGTCTCTACTGAAGATGCCACTGATATTGCAGGTGCATCTTCAGGGGCCATCAGTACAAGTGAGGCTACCTCAATCCAAGTTTTGACTTATGTTACCAACTTACCAGTAGCTCAACAACATCAACTAATGTGGATTTCTCAACTGGAGGTGCAAATACAAGGACAATGGAAACTACAGGATGCAAAAATGTCTCAAAAGGTAATTACCAATAAAATGAGCATTCTATATAGGGAGTTATCTTGGTTTCATTGCTACTAATGTTGCTTTACTTTTTTTCTCTTTGTAAACTTGAAATTGTCTAATAATTTAAATTTTTTCAGTGTTATACCATGTTATTAACAAACTAATGTTTCCATTTAATTGTAGTGCAAAGTAAGAAACAATCTATTGTAATGGCATTGACATTGATATCAAATAAGAAGTTTTGTTCCTTAGTTGACAAGGTATCAAAATATTTCTCTGCCTAATTTTTTTCATTCAGGAAATCCTGAAAAAGTGTGTATTTATGCTTAGAGAGTGCTTTTATTTCATAACTTTTATTGATAGCTTGAAATGTAGTTAAATATTCTCACAATGTTGTTATATGCCAATGGAAGGTAGGTAAGGAGGAGTTGCATGACAGTGATGATCAAGATAAAAGAGAAAATGTTATAGATAATAGTGCAAAATAAAATCAAAGATCCAAACATTATGACGGTGTTTTCAACCAGTGAGTTTATTTATTTTTTTAAATTGCTAACTCCATTAGTATTGTGACACAGACATAAATGTTACAGTACTTGGGGTCATTGGTCTTACGACAGGAATTTGGATGCCTCCAACTTGTAGCTACAACATGTGAGTCATAACATATTTTGTAAAATTAAGGTGCCTGTTGATCTTGTGGCGTGATTTCCATGGCCTCAATGTCACAACTAAGGCACATTCATCGCAACGTACTTTACAAAATTAGTGGAATTGTTGGTATTGAGACACAATTCCCACGATCCAAACCTCACAATTCCCATGCGTAAACATCTCACAATTGTCACAAACAAGTTGTCTAGCTGTCAGAATTGAGACGTGCCTTGTGACGACCTTTCCCATGCCTAAATGTCACAACTATGTCAAGTTTACATCGATATTTCGACATCATTTTCGACATTACAAACAGGTTATCTTTAGATGAGATGTGATGATGATTGTCGTCAAAATGTCGACCCCACGAATTGTGACGACAATTTTCGTCGAACATTCGATGGTCAATGAAATGTGAAAAATTTGACTGTTAAATAAATGATGTTTTGTGAAAATATCTTTTTGTCATTATAGCTATGAATGATCATCGCAAAAAAAATAAAAACAAAAAAAGTCATTGAAAAATGGCTCAATATTTAGTAGTGTTTCTTCTGGAGGTTTCAAAAGCTTAAACTTAGACCATAGTGAGGGTAAATCTCATTGATCATGTAGTCCAACATCTAGATCTTGGTTCATGATATTTTAATAGATATGATCAAAGGAAGTCAAGCTTCCTAAATGCTCTCAAAATTATGCATCAAACATGTCATGTTGGAATTTATCTTATAAATTTTCTTCTAGGAGCTTTAAGAAGTGGAAATTCGAATCTTAGTGAGGGAAATATCATTGATCATCTAGTCAAACTTTTAGATCTTGTGTCATGATATTTTACGAGATACGACCAAAGGAAGCCTAGTTTCCTAGATGCTCCTAAAATCATGCATCAAATAGGTCATGTTGGAATTTTCACTATAATTTTTCTTAAGGGAGGTTCCAAAAGATAAAACTTGGACAATTATGAGGGGCAATCCTATTGATCATCTAGTCCAACTTTCATAACTTAGATCAAAATATCTTAGGAGATACGATTAGAGGAAGATAAGCTTCCTATATGCTTCTAAATTCATGCATCAAATAGGTCATGTTACCATTTCTATTATAAATTTTCATTTGAGAGGTTCTAGAAGCTAAAATTTAGACCATAGTGAGGGGAACTCCACCAATCATTTAGATTAGTTTTCAAAACTTAGACTGTTATAATTTAGGAGATATGGCCTGATGAAGTTGTTATAGTAGTTTGCATGCAAAGTGCTTGAAGAAATGGTTTAATGATTCATTGCATATAAATTGTTTGACGAAATTCCCCAGTGGGATTATTGTTTTCTAAATGGGGATAATATTGCTATAAGTTAGTATTATTGTATCATAAAATTGTTCAAGTTAATATATGCCTATTTTCATGCAAAACATTGGAAGAAATGTGTTAAAGGTGTTTTATCACAGTTTGCATACAAACTATTTGATAAAATACCTCAAAGATAGAAATCAAAAGTTACATGATTAAGCGGTATATTTCAGTTAGTATGTTACAAGTGGATTCGAGCAATGTTTCATATCTGATTTCATATAAAAAGTTTGAAAAAATGTCTATAAGAAAAATGCTACTTAATTAGTTGTGTACAAATTATTTAATGAATGTAAAGTGTTTGACAAAATGTATGAGAGATAAAAATCAAGTTTTTGCAAGCATATGTGACAGAGTGGTATCAGAGCTTATTTTCAAGCTAATAAAAAGAAAAAGAAAATTTTGGGTATCATTTAACCTCTATAAGTCATTGAGAGAACTGGGTATGTTACAATGGTATCAGTGTTAAGACTCAACGTTGAACCTAAATGGGCTTGAGTGTAGGAAAGAATTTAATATTTAAATTAATATCTATGCATGCATGTGTACTTATAAGAAATTGTTTTTTTGTATATATTAATACACTAATGTTACTTGAAGATTGAATTGAGTTTGATGTAGCATGGTAAACACGAAGGATGCTTACTAGATTCCCTAGAGAAACCCAATAGAATTGAAAAATTTTATGGTCTAGTGAAGAAACTGTAACTATGAGGGGGAATCACCTAACTTATCTCTTTCTAGTTTTAATATTTTTCTTTAATGATTTGAGAAGTTTCCATATACTGGTGAATAATAGCATAGGCATGATAAAAATGCAAGAGATGAAATAATTCAAAGATGCATGTCAATTGAATAGATATTAAATAATGATATGTTAGGTGCATGAAGATATGCTACGTGCATACAATAATGGATGTGCATGCATAAGAACTCGGAGTAGTTTGTTGTAATGACATGATTCAGATGACTAATAGTGGTTAATGTTGAACATGTATTTAGGAACAGGTCAACAGCGTGACTAGGAAGCCAATGAAGGTGTTGCATGTACTCTTATGGAATCAAGGCTATGGAAGATATGATAATGAAAGAATGGTGCAAGTGGCACCTAAGAATGTTTTGTTGTTATAAAGTTGTCAGCATACTTCCCCTTGAGCCTTGGAGGGAGGAGTGTAGGGACAAGTGTTTGTGTGTGGACCTGGAGTCCCAAAGGCAAATGAAACTCCTATAAGCCACATGGGTCTAAGACATCCTTAGCCAACCAAAGTTGAAGAACCTAAAAAGGAGAATGGCACAACCTAAGGGACTATTATGAGTAGAGAAGGGGGTGCTTTAGCTTGGGTTGATTGGAATGATGCGGAGATGTGAGATGGTTGTTTGGAGGCTACTAGGGTTGGTATCTTGACCTTATTTGTGTTCAATATTGGTTATATATCATACTTGGATCTTGGTAAGCCAATTTATTTGTGGATTCATGTCCTAGCCTAAGAATGACCCACTATTGTACAAAATGGGAGCAACATAGCCTATGGATAAGAGAAAATAAGAGGTTTGCTTCCAGTTAGTGGTTTTCTCTTGATAAATATTCTCAGAATTATTGATTATGACTATTGAATTTTATACACACTTAAAGCATTGTTTGAATGTCTTATTAAGTGCATGATATCATTATATTCTTGTGATATTCCAAGAGGGAATGATCATGTTCTAATATAGTTGTATTGATATAATGTGTGTTGAGACAGTTGATATGCACAAGAGTGCAAGGGGGAGGGACCCCACAACTGTTACATGAAATAAATTTGGGTTGCGATTATTTTAAGCATTTGAGAAAAATTATTTCTTCATTTAATAAAATTCCTATGTTAATTCAAGTGATGAAATTCCTAGTAATCTTGGAATCCTACCTTGCAAAGTTACGTTAGAAGATAGATGTGAATAAAGGATTAGCAAAGAAGGGATTGATTGTGTCCAAATGAACTAAATGGACATTGAAGACACAACTCTGAAAGTGGCTTCATAAGGATTTTTCCCTTAACTAGAAATAGTGCTCGAATGATATATTTTATTTATGAAAATAATATGAATACATGAATGGTAAGAAAATAAAAATGGGTATTTGTTATGTTTTGTGTAATAAAATAAAGTTACCTATTGAATTCCACATCACATGGAATGTTCATGTAGTAAGTGTGCAAGAGTGAAGTCTTGTTGTTAACTACCATATGACAGAAAGTAGTGTTCTTATGCTTATGTGTATGCTTCTTCTTATGAGATTTGTCATGTGAATGATTAAAAACAAGAGAGGCTGAAAATTAAATTTAAAAATGAATGTGTATGAATAGCATGGAATATGTGTAAGTGTGGCACATGCATGACAATATGTGTATGCACATGTTTGGGTACATGAGTGGAGGCATTGTTTGAATGTGTAAATTGGATACATAGTGCAAATGCCCTTTATGAATATTCATTTAAACTTGTGTGTAAGCAGATAAAATGATAGAGTTGTGACTAACATGGGAAGTTGAGATCAGTCCATGGGTTGTTGAATGTTGCAACATCAAGTATGCTAAGAAGCCAGTTAAACTCTTTGAAACGATATTATATGAGAATGCATCTAATGGTAGGCAAGTAAGTAGGGCAAGTAGAAAGGAAAGGTAAAAAATTGAAGGAATTGGGTAAGAATTACTTCTAGCTTAATTTGATATCTTTTATTTTCAAATTAATGCATGTGTTGCATAGATACACAAGAAGGGGTATGGTTAAGGAAAAAAATTGTTAGCACAACAATATTTAGTTGAATCTTAATAATGTGTGCATGCACTTAGTTACCATGTTGAACAAAGATGAAACGAATAAATAATATATTCATGAGATACAATATTTTTAGTAATGTAGTGAGAGAATACATGAAAATTTGGATGTATTAAGCAAATGTAGGGATTGAAATTGTATTCAAGAGTACATGAGTATTGTCCCAATATTTTATAAGCTTGAGACAAGTAATTTTATCATATAATGTTGAGTTTGTTGGTAAGGAACATGTAATTGAAGGATTGGTTTTTCCTAATTAATGTGAAAATTGTATGGAATTGTTGATATATGAAAGAAATTTTATCATTAATACCTAGTGTATTATGACAAAGGAAAGAAGCCTTTAGTGTGTAAAGATTGCTAGAATCTTTGTGATGCATCCATGAGTTACTATGGCATGATTTCGACATGATAATCATATTATGAATCATTATGGTACATATGATTAGTGCATTGAGTGCATGCATGCTTGTATGACACAGCCAATTGCATGATTGAATGTCATGAAAAGAAATAGCTTCTATAATTTTCAGGAATCGTTGAGTAGTGGAATGAGTCGCATGAATCCCTTATCCTGCAAAGCAAAGTGGAAACTAATTACTCATGAATTTAGGGATATGCATGTTTCATTTTAACCCTTTGGTTGTTGGAATAAATGTTCGAATGCATTATGGAATGTTTGGAATGATTGTGATGCTTTTTACCAAATTTTTGAAACTAATATGTCCCATTCTTCTATGCCATAACCATATTTCATCCACATTGCTTATGCAACATTTTTCTTTGGCTCCATCAAATACATATACATTGTTAGGAGTTCTAATTCCTTTGGCTATCACTTTCCCATATCCTTCTTTCCTTATTTCACATCCCTTCAAGTGAAATGTGAGGTCATAACCCTGGTCACACATTTGACTTACACTTAACAAATTGTGCTTCAAACCATCAACATATAAGACATTTTAAGCCTTAATCTTGTCAATGAGACTAACAATCCCTTTACTTCTTATCTTCATTGGTGGATCATTTCCAAACATGACACTTCCTCCTTTGTCTTCTTTCAAGGAAATAAATTTACTATTGTCCCATGTCATGTTCTTTAAGCACCCACTATCAATATACCATTGACCTTATTGATTGTTGCATATGGAGCAAGTCCGCATTCTTCAATTTTTCTGATTTCTTGTTCCACTTAGACTTAGTGTATTCTTGTTATTGGCACTGCTTACACCTGGGAGAGTTTATGAATCTGCTTCTAAATTCACTTGCTTTGTGCCCAAATTTATTACAAATATAACATTCAATTTCATTCAAGAGAGGAGAAAATACATTGTTCATGCCAATACAAGGATTCCTAGATCTAGGGATTTAAGGACTGACTGGATCTAACATTTTCATTTCTTATATATCTATAGGATCTACAATATGCAACCTTATGAACAAAGTTATGACATGAAAATCAATATCCATAATAGATATTTGGGTACATGAAAGCATACATCCTTTGTGAAGGAGTGACTCTGTTAAATCCTATATGTCTTTCTTGTTGAGTCCTTGACTTACTTTCAATATCTATTGTGGAGTTGATAGGATTTGTTGGTTCTTCCTTTAGTAGGTGTCCCTGCTTTTTTTGGTGGACCTTCCTTTGAGAACATTTATATAGTTGATAGGCTCTTCTCTTTCAGGGGACTTCGTGCTTAACTCTCCTTTCAATATCTCAAAATGATCTTTGTAACCTAGAATTGTCTTGATTGTTGGTGATCTCTTATTAGTGGGGATGTTATTGAGTATTTCATATCTCTTCACAAATATTAAGGTCATGTCCACTTGAGATTTATATTTTTCTAGTTGTTTTCTTAAAGAGACTACCACTACTTCAAGCCTCTCACAATTTCTCTCCCATTATGTCAATTGATTTGAAAGGATTTTCTTCTTTTCTCTTTACCTCTTCAAGTTGGGTCTTTAGATGGATGATTTCTTCTTTATTTGAATTTTGATCTCTCTTTTCATGTTTTTTAGATAGTTCCCTTTTTAGAGATACATTTTCATCTTCTATTCTTTCACAAATCTTTTGTTTGTCTTCTAGTTATTTTATTAGGGTTTCTTCAGTTCTTTTTGCTTCTTCCATTTGAATCTTTTGGAGATTGGTTAACTCTTCATCAAAAAAGCAGTTTTCTCTTTTTGCATTCTATTAGTTCTCAGATTTCCCTGGTAACTAACAACAACCTGAGAAGACATTCACTGAGGATTCTAGGAATCCTCTTGCTTTAGGTGACAATGGTTGGCCTCCCTTTCACCACATGGAGTATTCCTTGGTAATAATGTTAATTAAATAAACAAGGCCATGATAATAATATGAGAGTGTTTGAAATAAAATAAGGTTTTTAGGGAAAGAAATGTGGTAGACACATAACACATGAAACTTATTACATTAAAATATCATTTATGACAAACATTAGGTTTAAATTAACATATCATAACGTACACACAACATTAGGGTTAGTGCAAATTAAAATTTAAAACAAAAGGAAAGAAAGAAATTAAAATACTCTGGCTTAAATGCATTTAATTGAGATGTGTAGTTAAAACAATATGATATCAAGTATCCATATTAATTTATCATGCACAATAATTAGAAATTTTGATTTAATTATCTCTAATAATAAATATTGGAGAAAAAAGTTAAATCAAATTAATGTGTAAAATATTTAAGAATATGATCAAGTCAAACTATTCTCAATCATTTACATTTGTGAGTGAAGTAAATAATGAAGAAAAATAATAATAATAATAATAAAATTAAAAAAAATTAAAAGAACTAGTTTTTATGACCTCTAAGTTCAATGTGCAAATAAAACTCTAGATAGCTTGTATCATTAGAATTTCAACCTACAACAAATAAACTCAAATATGATTTAAATACCCATAAACATCAAGTATTCAAAGGTTTTAAATTGGAGGACAATAATAAAATAAAAATAAAAAGAAAATTGGTTTGTATGGTATAAGTCTTCATCTCCAACCCACCATCCTTCAATCTTCAAAAAATAAAAAAACCTTACATCCTCTTTTCTATTTCTAGGAATTAGGTTCCCATTTAGTTCTCGTAACTTCCCAAATAAAATTACATTAATAATAGTTATTTGACTAAATATATATTCAATCTTTTTAAGCAACTTTCTTTCACGTTAAATATCTTTAAATAATCCTTCCTACATAAAAGAAAAGTAAGAATTGACTCTCTAATATAAATCATAGTGATAAATGAAATTAAACTATAAACTCACTCTCAATATTTTCCTCCTCGTAATATTGTGTCACGTAATATTATTAAATGAAATTTGATTTTACTATAAACTCACTCTTAGTAATTTCCTCTCATAATCATAATATTGTGTCACGTACTTTTCTTATATGAAATTCAATTTTACTTTAGATAAAATCTAATAAAATATTTCCAACTATATAAAACATTAGATTATAAAATACTATTAAATATATATTAAATTTAATATTGTTGTCTTTTTAAAAACATTGAATTCTTGTCTTTACATCTCTATTAAATCCATAATTAAATCTCAACGTCCCTTCCATGCTTACAAATAAACTTAAACCTGCATAATTTCTCCAAAAGCAAAATCCCTGTGAAATCTAAAATGTATATATATCTTTAAGTTTTCAATTATAAATTCCAAATTTTTATTTTAATATAAGAATTAAATAAAATATTTAAATATCACAAACAATATATATAAAATTATAATAATATATGAATGATATACTCTTTTTAGTCCCTTCCCCTCCAGGGTTGCAGGGACTATTGTAATCGATTTTGTCGAGCTTCAATAGTTTGCACAAAAACCAAGTGAAAGGCAGAGCTTATTAACCCAAAGTTTTAATTTAATATTCTACAAACAACATTTTTCAACGAATAAAAAAATTTCTCACTGTTATTTCAGCGAATAGGAAATTTGAAGGTCTTATTTGGCCTCATATCAAGGAAAAATGTTATGAAACTTAGGTTAAATGTCAAATGATATCAAGAAATTAAGTTTCAAGTAAGTAATGATGACATTAATGCGTGGACATTTTATGTTTGTGTTTTAAGAGCATATTTATTTTCATGTTTGCAAAGGTGCCGAGGGTTTACGAAATAACTGACACATGTTTAAACATGCAGTACTCCACTTGTCTGGAAATATTCTACTTGTCTTCCCCTTAAGCGGTTGCCTTTTCTTCACTTCACTTCCCTTCTCATGGTGATCCATCTCACTTCTTGTTATGGCTCACTTCTTGGTTCTAGTTGTGAGCAACATTCAACTTCTTGTTAATTGTTGCATTCACTACATGGTTGTTCATGATGTCATGGTAGAAATTCAAAGGATAAACCAGAGGATTACAGAACTTGATAACGAGTCCAACACTTCTTCCAATGTGAAATTCACATAAGACATTAGAAGAAAGCAAACCCAAATCATCAAATCCGAGACTACCTCAAAAAAACTTTGCAGCAAAGGTAGCATCAGTAGTAGTCGATTAAGCTAGTGTTGATGTGGTCACATATTCATATCCGTCTTATGGTAGATCCAGTCGGTGAAGTAGCACCAAAGCAAGCAACAACATATCTTCTTGTTTTATATCCTACATGTAAATATCAATATCTAGATACATAGCCATAGCCTACAACATCAATAACAAGGAGAGTTTGAGTGGATCTAGTTTCTTAGTGAATCCCAGCTCCTTAGGGAGCTGCAAACTTGGATAACAAGTCTAGCAAATTTTAGTAGTATGACCAGCGTTCCTGCAATGGCCGCATCTAACCATGTCTTTCCTTTCATCATCCAATGAACTTCTCAGCACTCATAGAACTTCTTAGCACTTGTAAAAAACCACTCATTTGCACTAGCACCAGTTGCATATCTATTCTGAGCAGTAGTAGATCGAGGTCCAGTAAGAGAAGTCCTTGATGCATCAAATGTATCAGTGGTTGTGTTTGAGCACCGCAAATTATAACAAAATCCCTTAAGTGTAGTAAACACTGGTAGATTCACAATCACAAAAACCTTGGCTAGGTCAAAACAATCTTTTGTGATTCAGGGTGACTTACCTTTTCAACAGGTATTCAACAACAGAAGAATTGAATTTCCTGCATTTCTCATGCAGACAATCAATAAATAAGATGTAAAGCCATATCCTACAATTATTTTTAAGGTGGTTTGCAAGCTATAGGGTATTAAGGCTTTAGAGTTGGAAGCATCGTCAAAGAAAGGTGTCCCTAGTGACTTTTGGTCAGTTTTAAAAAGATATTGTTATCAATCAACCAACAGTTATTCTCAGAGCTTGTTTCCTTTTGGAGGTAACCTTTTTGTTATATAGTTAATTTTCGCAGGCTTGTAATTTTCGGTTTCCTAGAATGCATATTTATGAGTAAGAAAAATGTTATATTAGTTTCTTTCATAATTGAATTATGGTTGATATTATAATAAGGATGGGAAAAATGCTAAATGTCAAAAGTATTACCTGACATACATTATGACAATATCTACAGGTTTATACCCAATCTTGCTACTTCTTTTTAAAATATCAAAGAAAACATTGCAGTACCCTTCCCTTGGTAATTTTTGTATCCTTCTCAGTTCAATTAAGGGTTTAAGGTTGTTGAAGCTAAGCAACTCCAATTAAGGGTTTAAGGTTTTAGTCCCCAACCCAGTGTTGGCATTATGGTACATATGTTGTACTTGATGGCAACCCTCTCATACAGATGACAGATCATAGTGCAACAGGCCAGTAGCAAAGATTGATGATCAACCTACTTAGAATGGAAGAAAATAAGGGGTTTGCAGGTACACGATTCAAAAGGTGCGGACCCACAAGCACGCCATTCACAAAGTGCGGATATGTTCACAGACCTCCCACACAAAAGGTGCGAACCTAAAATGCACGAACTTTCATGCAGAGAAAAACGTGCGTCTTATGTTTAGTCCATGGTATTTAATCCGACGTTTTTGATCCTATGGTTTTGGTCCATGGTTTTGGCATCTAAAATATTAAACCCAGGTTTTGGATCCCTTGTATTGGTTTTCTATGGTTTTGATCCATGGTTTGAGTAAGGGCTTGCCTATAAAAAGGAAAGGAGATCATTTGGCTACGTACTTGAAAATTGAATATCTTAAGATCTGAAATGTTGGGTGATCGGTTTGAAAGGCTAGATCTAGATAAAAGAGAAATCTGTAAATTGTAAGGTGGATCTATTGATAGGTCGTGATCTCTTTGGCGCATGTTCAGATCTGTGGATCTGACAGTCTGTGGCACATTGAAGGACTGAGAATTTGGCTCTATACAGAGGTCCCCAGGCGATCCACAGAGCAGGTGAGGGGGAACGCAACGCAGAATAAGGCGCAGGTGCGGAGGAACGCAGCGCAGCAAAAGGCGCAGGTGCGGAGGAACACAGCACAGCAGAAGGCGCAGGTGGGGAGGAACACAGCACAGCAGAAGGTATAGGTGCGAAGGTGCGCAGTTGAATCAGCGGAGTAGGTGCGGAGCTGTGCAGTCTCTTCATGACAGAAGTGCGGATATCCACAGGTTTCCTTCAGTGAAGTTGCGGACCTTTTCTTGAAATATATTTTAGTTGTATTTTACCTATTTCTGCAGAGAACTGGGTTTAAATTGGTGGCTAGTTACTGGTGATATTTTCTTGTTACTGCATTCTGAGAAGTTAATTGTTTAAAGAAGATTGGGTGATGCACATGTACTTGATGTTTTGGATCCAGTTTGAAAATTTATGAAACGTGGTCCCTAGAAGAAAGAGAAGGTAGTAGCCTTCTGTAGGTCAGCACCTACGTATTAGTATCTTAGCTAGTACAAGAGCTAAGGGGCTTGTAGCTCCCTTCCAGGAGAAGCTGGAAAACGAGAGAGAGGGTTGTAGCTCTCTGCAGGTTGCAGCCTGCGTACTGGCAAAGGACTGCACCAGTACAAAATCATTGTAAGAAGAAGTTTCTTATTGAAAGAAGATAGAGACATATTGCAGCAAGTGGTTTTCACCCACATTGGGTTTCCACCTTACATCTTGTGTTCCTTAGTGTGACTGTCTATTTTGTGTTCTTGCTCATTGTTCTATGGTTCTCACATACAAATTAATGACAAACATCTAATTATAAGTTTGGAAGGTATATGCAAGTTTAACTTTTCAGATCTGAAAATATTTTGTATAAATTGAGAAGAAGAGTTTGATAATACTGATTCACCCTCCCCCCTCTCAGTATTATTTCTAACAATTGGTATCAAAGCGGGTCCTTCAAAAGAATCTTGATCGCTTGAAGGAAAATCTATCATCATGAGAAACTATGAGAGAGAAGCATCGATCATGCCACCAATTTTTGATGGGACCAACTTCGTCTATTGGAAGGTAAGAGTTTCTCCATATCTTCAATCTCTTGGTATAGAAGTCTGGGATATCATAGATACGGGGTATACTTTTCCATCAGCAACTCCTGCAGATCCGGCTGAGAAGAAGAAATATGAAACAAATGCAAAGGCGGTCAATACTCTATTAGGATGTCTATCTCAATCAGAATTTGTCAAGGTTATGCGGTATAAATCCGCAAAAGAAAAATGGGACAAGATTGTACTGAGCTATGAAGGTTATGATCAGGTAAAACGAGCAAAACTTCAAACCCTTAGAATGCATAATGATGAAAGTGTGGCTAACTGTTTCCTTCGTGTAGATGAGATTCTTAATTGTATGAAAAACTTGGGTGAAGAAATAAAAGAGGTTGTTGTGGTTGAAAAAGTTCTAAGATCTTTTTCCCCTAGGTTTGAATCCAAATTTTCTGCAATAGAAGAAAAGGAGAATCTTTGAAACGTTACCATGTCACAGCTACACGAGATTCTAACTGCTTATGAAATGAGGAAAGGAGGACCATCAGACAGGAGAGAAGCAGCTTTCAAGGCTTCAGGCAAAGGAGACTACTATGAGTTAGGACATGCGTCAGAAGAGGAAGAAGAATCAAATTTTGTCAAAAACCTTCAACGGGGTACTGGAAGATTCAAAGGTAAGTTGCCTTTCAAATGTTTTGCTTGTGGGAGAGTCGGTCACTATGCTGCCAAATGTCCTCATAAGGATAAAACTGACAAAGGGAAGGAACCTGTTAGATGGAACAAGAAACAAAATGTAACTAAGAAAAGTTACTACACTCATGAAGATAGTGATGGTCTTTCAAATAGTGATGAAGATGAACGAGGTAATAACTATAAGCTTTTAATGGCTTTTGAATATGATGATTACATGGATGCTATAGATATGGATGGCTTTTATGAAGATATTTCTAGACTCAAAACATGTTTAGAAGAAAAGAATGTGATCATTGATACTCTGCAATTCCAACTTGATGAAAAAGAAAAATCTTTTGAGAAGTTAGAATGTGAAATTGTTGGCCTTAGAAAAGAAATTGAGAAAACAAAGGCTCTTAATCTTAAATTTCTTAAAGGATCTGAAACTCTAGATGATATTATCAATGTACAGTGTTCTCTACTAATCAAGACAGGTCTGGGGTATAATGGAGAAGCATCTCAAGCATCCACCTCAAAGAGTTATCTCAATGCAGCAAGGAGGAATGAGCAAAAGCCCAATGGAGATCACCAGGTAAAATAGGGATGAATTACATCAAGATTAAACAAAGACTACCAGGTAAAAAAGGGGCAATCCACCTTAAGGATGAACAAAAGCTACAACTAGCCAAAGGTAAAATCTTCTCAATTTGCCTCAAGAATGGATGACAATAGAAACTACAATCATTTGGTAGGTAGATTTGATAATCGGAGGAGTTTCTTCAATGGCCAATGTTTCTCTTGCCATAACTTTGGCCACAAAGCAACTCAATGTGTTGCCTATAAGACAATCATGACTAGAGAAGCCCAAAAACAAAGAAGTATGACTAGAATAAAAAAAAGGACCTATAACAACTTTTCCGCCCTTGAAAATGAAATTGAATGTTCTATTTGTAATAATTTCGGTCATGAAGATTCTGAATGCAGGAGCAGGTTTTGGAAGACAAAGGAACAAGCCCCAAGTACCAGAACATGGAGAATAAAGGAACCACAACCAGAAAGATGTGGGATAGCTTTTTATGCAGAAGGACAAGAAAATCAATGGTACATCGACAGCGGATGTTTGAAGCATATGACAGGTGATAAAGAAAAACTTGAATCATATAGTGTTTTAGAAAAGGGAAATAAAGTTTCTTTTGGAAATGATACCCCTGCAGTCATAAAAGGAAAAGGCACTGCTCAGTTGAAAGAAAAGGTCAAAGCAGGAAATGTTTTGTATGTTGATGGCTTGAAGCATAATCTTCTGAGTGTTAGTCAGATGTGCGATCAAGGAACCGAGGTAATATTTTGATCAAATGGATGCAGTGTTCGTGATCTTGATACAGGAAAAATAGTGATCAAAGGCAGAAGAAATCCAAATAAATTATACATATTTGAAGAAGGACAACAACAATGTTATTTGAGCAAGGATGATGAACATTGGTTATGGCACTGGAGGTTGGGGCATCTAACCTTTTCACAAATAAGGAACGCATGCAAATACCAGGCAGTTCGTGGTCTTCTAGGTATCAAACATCCAGACAACACCATATGCAAATCATGTCAGTTTGGTAAGCAAACCATAACCAACTTCCCTGAGAAGGAAGGATCAGCCAGCAGGCCTCTTGAACTAGTCCATACAGATGTATGTGGTCCATTTAGGACAACGTCACCTCGAGGAGAAGAATACTTTATATTATTCATTGACGACTTCTCCAAGATGTTTTGGTTGGGACTTATGAAACACAAGGACAAAGCATTCAAAAAATTCAAATCTTTTAAAGCCTTGGCTGAAAACGAATCAGATCACAAAATTAAGTGCCTCGGGTCTGACAAAGGTGGGGAGTTTACCTCAAATGAATTTTTCGATTTCTGTGAAGAACATGGAATAAGAAGGGAATTCTCTACAGCTAGGACTCCTCAGCAAAATGGAGTGGTGGAAAGGATGAACAGAATGGTTCAACAAATGGCTCATGGTATGCTTGATGAGTTTGGAACTCCCGCAACCTTCTGGGGTGAAGCTGCATTTGCTGCGGTTGTTATTCTCAACAAAACAAATGTCCGAGTGAACAGCACTCAAACTCCTCATGAGCTCTGGTACGGTGAGACTCCTTCGGTAAAGCATTTCAAGATTTTTGGAAGCAAATGTTATATTAAGAATAATGATGAACAGCTTGGAAAACTTGAACCTAGAGCAGATGAAGGCATTCTCCTTGGTTATTCTCCCCACAGAAAAGCATACAAGTGTTACAATAAAAGACTTGGAAGAATTGTTGACAGCATTGATGTAGTGGTTGATGAAAAAGGAACATTCCTAGGCAAGTAAATTATGAAAATATCGAAGAGGATGAAGACTACCCTTCAAATCAGACTGAAGATGAAGAAGAACCTCAAGAGGCACCAGAGGAACAGACAAGGATAGAAGAGAAGACTCCATCCAGGTATGTTCAAAAGAATCATCGAGAATCTCAAATCTTGGGGCAAAAGGAGGCAGGCGTACAAACAAGAAGAACAATTACAGAAGCTTCAAGCTATTTGGCATTGCTCTCCTCCACTGAACCACAAAATTTAAAAGAGGCATGCAAAGATGAATGTTGGGTCAAGGCAATGGATGAAGAACTTGATAAAATCGAAAAGAATAACACTTGGGAGCTGGTTCCTAGACCAAAATATAAGAATGTCATAGGGACGAAATGGATCTTTAAAAACAAGTTGAATGAAAATGGGGAAGTGATTAGAAACAAGGCCAGACTTGTTTATAAAGGGTATGCTCAACAAGAAGGAATAGACTTTGAATAAACTTTTGCTCATGATGCAATACTTGAGGCCATCCGAAGGTTTCTTGCTCTCTCAAGCTTTCAGAAGTTCAAAGTATTTCAAATGGACGTGAAATCAGCCTTTCTGAATGGAGACTTAGAAGAAGAAGTATACATTGAGCAACCAGATGGCTTCATTCTTGGGAATGATCCAAATCTTGTATGCAGACTAAAAAAGGCTCTCTATGGTCTCAAACAGGCTCCAAGGGCTTGGTACTATCGTTTGGACAAATATCTTCATCAACAAGGTTTTTCAAAAGGGTCAGCAGATAGCAATCTTTATATAAAAATTGAAAATGACAAATTGCTAATACTTGTTGTGTATGTAGATGATATTATCTTTGGTAGCAATTAAGAAGCTATGAGTCAAAGCTTTGCCTTGGTGATGCAGAAAAAATTCGAAATGTCTTCGCTTGGAGAACTGACATATTTTCTTGGATTGCAAATCCAACAAAATGAAGGCGGTATTTTTTGTCTCAAACCAATTATCTCAAGCAGATCTTGAAGAAATATGGCATGGAAGATGCAAAACCAGTATGTACCCCTATGGTTACAGGATGCAGCCTTAGTACAAATGATGAATCAGCAGCAATGCATCAACCAACCTATAGATCCATGATTGGTAGTCTTCTTTATTTAACAGGTACTCGACCAGACATCATGCATGCAGTAGGGATAGCTGGAAGATTTCAGGAAAATCCTAAGGAAACCCATCTTCAGGCAGTAAAGAGAATTTTCAAGTATCTTCAAGGAACTCAAAACTATGGCTTATGGTATCCAAGAGATACAGATCTCACTCTTCATGCTTATACAGATGCAGATTGGGCTGGAAGCGTGGATGACAGAAAAAGCACAAGTGGTGGTGCATTCTTTATGGGTTCCCGATTAGTATCTTGGTTCAGCAAGAAACAGAGTTCAATTGCTTTATCTACAGTTGAAGCAAAGTATGTGGCTACTGCATCTTGTTGCACACAACTTCTTTGGATGATGCAAACTTTGCAGGACTTTTAAATCACTTGTACTCCACCTATCTCCATCCTATGTGATAATACAAGTGCTATCAGCATCTCAAAGAACCCAGTGATGCATTCAAAGACCAAGCATATACCTATCAAATATCATTTTCTTTGGGAACAAGTGCTAGAACAAAAGGTCAAGTTGGAGTATGTTCCGTTTAAGGAACAAGTTGCTGATATACTCACCAAACCATTGCCCAGGGAGACATTTGAATACCTCAGACAGAATCTGGGGGTTGTTGATGCATCATCCTGCTGTTGAATCTTGTCTGTTGTAGGAAGGTGGATACACATACATTTTCCGGTCTATGTGGGTCAAATGGATCTATCAGAGATCATCTGGCACAGGTTCAGGGGGAGCATATATTCTTATAATGATGCATTGTTGGCATTATCTTAGAAGTCCTTGATTTGATTTCTCAAGAGTTTTTTGGTGGAGTAGATCAATGTGTGTTGGTCTGAAGATTGATTCTGTTGATAGTTGCTCTTGTCTCTATGTCATGTAACAGCCTATTTTGGTTTCCCCACTATGCCGGGGATGAATGAGTTTTGTCTATCTTGTGTATTCCCACTTGGATGGGAGATGGATGTATGTATGAGTCTTGATGATAGGAAGGTTACTTATAATGTATGGAGTCATGTTCTTTCTTGTAGAACATCTTTTTGCAGATAGCATTTCAACACAAAGCATATACAAAGGGGGAGCTTGTTCAGAGTTTTCAGCGGGTACTCAGGGGGAGTATGGTTGTCTACCCCTTTGCCCTTGATGTCAAAGGGGGAGATTGGTTGTTGTTGCCATCAAGTCCAAAGGGGGAGATTGTTGGCATTATGGTACATATGTTGTACTTGATGGCAACCCTCTCATACAGATGACAGATCATAGTGCAACAGGCCAGTAGCAAAGATTGATGATCATCCTACTTAGAATGGAAGAAAATAAGGGGTTCGCAGGTACACGATTCAAAACGTGTGGACCCGCAGACATGCCATTCACAAAGTGCGGATATGTTCGCAGACCTCCCGCACAAAAGGTGCGAACCTAAAATGCATGAACTTTCATGCAGAGAAAACCGCGCGTCTTACGATTAGTCCATGGTATTTAATCCGACGTTTTTGATCCTATGGTTTTGGTCCGTGGTTTTGGCATCTAAAATATTAAACCCAGGTTTTGGATCCCTTGTATTGGTTTTCTATGGTTTTGATCCATGGTTTGAGTAAGGGCTTATCTATAAAAAGGAAAGGAGATCATTTGGCTACGTACTTGAAAATTCAATATCTTAAGATCTGAAATTTTGGGTGATCGGTTTGAAAAGCTAGATCTAGATAAAAGAGAAATCTGTAAATTGTAAGGCGGATCTATTGATAGGTCGTGATCTCTTTGGTGCATGTTCAGATCTGTGGATCTGACAGTCTGTGGCACATTGAAGGACTGAGAATTTGGCTCTATACAGAGGTCCGCAGGTGAGGAGGAACGCAACGCAGAAGAAGGCGCAGGTGCGGAGGAACGTAGCGCAGCATAAGGCGCAGGTGCGAAGGAATGCAGCGTAGCATAAGGCGCAGGTGCGGAGGAACGCAGTGCAACAGAAGGCGCAGGTGCAAAGGAACGTAGCGTAGCAGAAGGTACAGGCGCAGAGGTGCACAGTTGAATCAGCGGAGCAGGTGCAGAGCTGTGCAGTCTCTTCACGGCATAAGTGCGGATATCCACAGGTTTCCTTCGGTGAAGTTGCAAACCTTTTCTTGAAATATATTTTAGTTGTATTTTACCTGTTTCTGCAGAGAACTAGGTTTAAATTGGTGGCTGGTTAGTGGTGATATTTTCTGGTTACTGCATTCTGAGAATTTAATTGTTTAAAGAAGATTGGGTGATGCACATGTACTTGATGTTTTGGATCCAGTTTGAAAATTTATGAAATGTGGTCCCTAGAAGAAAGAGAAGGTAGTAGCCTTCTGTAGGTCAGCACCTACGTACTAGTATCTTAGCTAGTACAAGAGCTAAGGGGGTTGTAGCTCCCTTCCAGGAGAAGCTGGAAAATGAGAGAGAGGGTTGTAGCTCTCTGCAGGTTGCAGCCTGCGTACTGGCAAAGGACTGCACCAGTACAAAATCATTGTAAGAAGAAGTTTCTTATTGAAAGAACATAGAGACATATTGCAGCAGGTGGTTTTCACCCACATTGGTTTTCCACCTTACATCTTGTGTTCCTTGGTGTGACTGTCTATTTTGTGTTCCTGCTCGTTGTTCTATGGTTCTCACATACAAATTAATGAAAAACGTCTAATTATAAGTTTGGAAGGTATATGCAAGTTTAAATTGTCAGATCTGAAAATATTTTGTATAAATTGAGAAGAAGAGTTTGATAATACTGATTCACGCCCCCCCCCCCCCCAGTATTATTTCTAACACCCGGTAGGTGCCAAAGGAGCCTGGAAGATTTAAAAATTATGCCATTACTTCACAGGCAAGCCGATCAGGGCACATATACCCTCTTTATTTATTTGTATTGATGGGATTTTTTCATTTGCATGTGTTATTACATATATAATACACACACCTTGCACGAACCAACCAACCAACCTAGGCAGGAACACCAGTCTTACTAACACCTTCACCTAGGAGCATGAAAGAACTATCAGCCAGGAAAACAGACCCCATACCGAATTTGATTAAGTCCACTTATATAGATTAGATTATTAGAGAGATGCTAGTTAAAAAAGAATAATACATAACATGGTAACACCGACCTATATATCATGAATAATGCAACTATATTCTATTATAAAATTATATATATCTATATGTATACATTCTTATGGAATTCTATGTTTTCTACATTGGCACTTTTGGCACTCCCTGCTTGGCAGGGACTAGTTGCTCAGCAACCGTCCTTGTTTATATATACTTCCAACTTTAAATTATACATATGGGTAGTTTATCAATTTGAAACAGAGGCTTCAACGAAGCTTGAACGAAGCTTGCTATAGTAGTGCATGCTTTGTTGTCTTGGCCTTGTTGTATCTCTTCGCTTGCCTTCACTTATCGACCTTTGGTGAACTTGTGGTGAACTTAGTGCGAACCTACTCGGATCTTTCACGCTCTGCGACCTTACACACAGCTTCCTCACCTTTCAACGGTCTACTGTCCCTTCAAACCTTTGGCAAACCCCTAATGAACTTCCAGTGAACTTCAAGTGAAGATAATGAGACAACTACTATACAGCAAACATTTTTTTATAATAGCACACAGGTATTCAAATGCGGAAATTTCTTCTCATATTATTTATCACAAATAGCTTCAGTTTACAGAGAGCAGATTACAGAGAGTATTCTTTTCAGAGATAGACTATTGTTGCATTTATCGGACTTTTGCTTTTCACTGAGGAATAAGCATTACCGAAGTCTTCCTGGCAACAGATAGGCTCTATCTAAGTATATACAAACTCACTCAAACTCACACTTTGACTCTCTAAACAGATCTGACCACTTTAGGTTCTTACCAGTGTCGAGCACACTGATACGCAGGCTTCTTAGATCTCTAAGACTCTAAGACTCTAAAACTCTATCACTCCAACTTTGAATGCCTCAACAATGAGCCTTACCCTCTTTTTATAGCAAAAGAGAGGGGACAAACATTACTATTGAGCATCTGACAAAGGGATGGAATCATTGCTTTCGGGTAACACCGAGGTGACATCTGTACAAATATTCCAAGTCCAAAAATTAAATCCTACAGAAAATATGCTAAAAATATGCTAACTGCATAATTTACATAGTGGAAGCTTTTGTACAGCAAAGCCCACGGGAAAAGCTAGCCACAATTAAGTCCTTCTGACTGGACATCATGATTACACTAATGGATGCTTTTCTCCGTTAAGCCCATGAGAACCATCAAAATACAGTAATTTCAGGGAATCTCGGATTTTTGTACAATAATTCATCCCATGCTTTAGTAAAAATTCTTCAAACAATCATGGGTTTCCCTAAAATGATTTGATGTTTTACTCTAGTTAATACAAGTCATTCATAATGGCGAGTCATGTATTCTTTTAAGGTTTTATTCTCATCATGAAAAGATGACCATTCTCCTGCCATCATTTCATTGACAGTTTTATATGGCAGATGGAAGCAATCTCCAATGTTGTACTCAAAACAAATATCACAGTTGAATCTACATTGTGATTCATGATCAAGTGGATCCATTGTTGTTCTATTGACACCGTAGTCAACCCACCATTTTTGTAACCAATCACATTGTTGATTCCTTTGCATTACCCCAGTTGTACTAAATTTTAGTTTAGTATAATGGGTTTCTTCCTTGTCATCTACATTCAGTAGATCCCACCATAGTTGCTTGTAGGTTGTGAAGTCATATGTGGTATCAGGAAAAATTAGTTTGGGATCTCCTCCTAGCCAGAGTGCAGAGATTTGAGTAGGCATGGGACATGCAAGATTCTTGGTACGGTTTATACATAAATATTTTTCATAAATTCCACGGCGGATTCCTCCATGTGACCAGATACTTGTAATATCATGAAAATCTCTTTGAACGACATCTTCTGCATATAATGCATCTCTTTTGGCTTTTGTGTAGATCATGCCATGTATCCATCTACTCCCTTTTGGATACACCTTTCTTTCAAGTACAAGATGCAAAATATCTATATGAGCTTGAAAATTTGCATCCAGTACTTTGGCATTTCTTAACTACCATGTTGGCTTCCATTTGTCTTTGTATTCTTCCCAGTCCTGGTTATCTAGTATTGTATGCATAATTTCTTGTTTTTTATTCTGGTCCCATTCTGTGACTATGATCATGATATTTTCTTGGTGCTGGATAAATTCTCTGCTAAGGAAATTGCGCAAACAATTTTTTGTACCTTTTATATGTTCGACTCCAAAGTCAAAATTAGCAAAGAGTGCTTGCCATCTGGCAAACTTGGCTTCTCCTGGTTTTTTTATATCTTTACTCAAAACTTTAGCTAGAGCCGAAGCATCGGTTCTGAGAAGAAACTTCTTATTTATCAAATGAATATCAAATTTACTGATACAATTCCACGCAGTTTTTACCTCTTTTTCAATTGTGAAATAATTTTGCTTAGCATGATTCCAGGTGCCTGATGCAAACTAAACAATTTCTTCAATTACATCCTTCTTTTCTTTCAGGATTCCTCCCCATCCTAGGTTGTTGGCATCTGATTCGACAATCTTGAATGAACTGCCATCGGAGACATATAAAATAGGAAGAGTTTTTACCTTTGCCTTGATGTTTTGGACATCGTTGGTGTGTGATTCCGACCACGGTGGTGGATCTTTCCTGAGTCGCTAATTCAATATACTTCTGTCTGTGGCACAACCCTTGTAAAAATTACTGACATAGTTTAAACATCCCAAAAATCTTTGAAATTGATTTTTGTCTGTGATAACATCTGGGAATCTGTCAACAAATTCCAATGCATGCTTTTGCAGAGTTATCTGGCCATTGAAGATAGTATGGCCAAGAAATTTGATAGAGGTTTAAAAGACTTCTATCTTCTTTTTACTCAAAACTAGACCATTATGTTTTACCAACTGCTTGAATGTATGAATATGCTTGAAATGGTCTTGGATATTCTTGGAAAAAATTAGAATATCATCAATGTAAACTATAAGCCAGTCAAAATAAGGCTTAAATATTTTATCCATTACCTTCTGGAATTGGAGCATTCTTTAGTCCAAAAGGCATGACATTCCACTCATAGTGCCCTGCAGGAATACTGAAAGCAGTCTTGAACTTATCTTCTTCAGAAATGGCCACTTGCCAAAACCCTGCTTTCAAGTCAAACTTAGAGAATATTTTGGCTCCTGCTATTCTTCCCATCAGATCTCCTTTGTGGGGAATTGGATAGATATCATCTGCAAGAACGGAATTTAAAGGTTTAAAATTTATTACCAACCTTGGAATTCCTCTTATTTCTTATGCTCTTTTGTTGACATAGAATCCATAACAAATCCATGGACTGTCAGATTCCCTGATGAGCTTACAATGCAGTAACTGTTGAATTTATTTTTCATACAAGTATCTATATTTCTTATTCATAGGAATAGCTCTACTTTTACAGGGCTTGCCTGTATATCCATCTTTATAGGGGAGCTGGACTGTGTGCTGCTTTCTATGCCAGAAGGCATTGGGCTCTTCTGAGCAACATTCTTCTTCAATTTGTTTCTTTAATTCTTCAATTCTCCTCTAGATATGAGGTTCTTTTACCTGTTCTTCTACTTTCAATGTAGATTTCAAATCTTTTAGTTCTGTCAATTTTGCTTCTGCTTCATCCAATTCTTAGACAGTCTAAATCATTGTCGAGACTCTAGGATTTGAGATATAAAGCATCGCAATCCTCTTTGTTGTTCCTTGTGATGTAGGAATAGAGATGAAGTAACCAGCTTTGTTTCCTTTTAATCTGGTTGATCCATGGGGTTCAACCGCTGCTAGGAAAATATTTCCTAGAATATAGTCAACTGGTATTTCTGCAACGGCAAATTTCAAATTGATGCAATGATGGTCAAAAAAAATGGAAGCTTTAGGAACTTCATAATTCAGCGTTTTATGACCCAATCCTACAACCTTTCTTGTTGCATAAATCCAATACCTCGCTGGTATGACCTTTTTATTCAAAATATTCACATCAATGCCTGAGTCAAGGAGTGTTGTTAATGCAAACATCTCTCCTTGTATGCAGATATTCACTTTCACATGATATTGATATGAAATGGCAAGAATTCTCATTTCTTGAAATCCAAAAAAAGGATCCTTCCTTCCTTCAATGATTTCAAGATTAGGATTAGGATCTTTAGAATATGCTTTTGTATCCCATGGATGATAATTTTCTTCTACAGCTTGCTTACCCTATTTTATTTCAGCAAGTTGAGATTTTAAAGAAAAGATTTTTTATTTAATGTTATGGATCTCTCTACTTACCTCCCCCAAGGTGAGCGAACGCACCTTGCCTGGCTTCTCTTGATGTCGCTGAAAAGACTTGGTATTCCTTTCAAAGGAAGCATCAACAAATAACGGCTTTTTCCCTGTATTTCTGGAAGAACTAGATTTGAGCTGATCCATGAATGCTTATGTTAGCCTGTTCTTCATTTCTCCTTCTTCCATTGCATGGATCTGAGAGAGAATTTTTATCTCTTCTTCTTCTGTAGTAGCCATCAATACTTTTTATTTGGGTGGTGGAGAATAGTGATCTTCAATGTTGGAATCACTATAAAATTCAGAATCAGATTTTGTATACATGTGACAAGCACATTTTTCAGAGTCAGTATGGCAAATACAATTTTTAGAATCTAAACAGGGGCAAGGTTGTATGTGAGCCTATAATTCTTCTTCAAAAGAAGAACTATAAGAGTCAAGAGATGACTCTTCAAGTTGCTGCTGCTGGATTTGGTTTTTAATTACCACATTAGGGCAGCGTTCTATTCTATGAGTACAAGCACCACACTTCATGCATTGTAACTGTCCTTTTGTTTTGACAGTTTTTCCCCTTTGGAATAGGGCTTGGGACTTCTTCCCTCTATTCTTCTTTGACTCTTCTCCTTCTGGACACTTGGTGGATGTGTGTCCAGTCTTACCACATAACCAGCAAGTGAGCTTGTTCCATATTTCTCGCTTGGATGTATGTAGATGTATATCAGAAGGTTTATAATAGTGTGTCCCGGGGACATACTTGTAATAGCCTATGCTTTCTTTAGAAGAACTTTTAGTTCTGTGCATAGGCTTTCTCTGATGCTTGTGGAATTTAGCAGTCTGTTTAAACTCCTTTTTGGCCCTTTTCTTTGCTTTCCTTTTTCGGACAAAAGGATCATCAACTATCAGTCCATATTTGCTGCAGATGGACCTTCTGTCTGGAAGTTTGGACAATTTTTCCAAAGATATGTTAACCTTGGAACTTGTACACAGACTGACTAGTGTCTTGGTTATATGAGAATAAATCTCACCCCAAGTGTATGATTCAAAAGGTAATTGGAAGATTTCTTGCAATCTGATGTAATCAACAAACTAGATGGAAGGGCAACAAGATATACCTGTTTCCATAAAAGATTTTTTGAATCGTTTACTTCATAAATCCTCTGCATCCAGTCCCTGTGGAAGTCTTCATATTGTGACATTTTGTGGCACTTAAGATTCATGAGGATGACCTCATGTTTGTCTGCAATTTTTGCTTCACAACCACATCGATGCTCTAATATCATAGAAGTTAGAGCTCCGATCATGTTTTTGATTGTTGTGCCATCTGAATTATGAATCACATCTCCGGCTTCATCCTTGAGGACTTCAGCTTCCATTTTTTCCAATAATGTTGGAGATGATTATGTTTCCCACCACCTGAGTAGTGTTCCTGTAAAACACTGAATAATGGTTTTGCATGCTTCTATTTCACTTTTACCTCTGAGGAACATGATTTTATATTCAATAAACATCGTATCAAGCAATTATCTAATCTGACCAACACTTAGTTATCAATATTCCATTCTCGATGTGACTCGGGGAAAAAGGTATGAGATTTTGGAAGCTTTCCTTTTCCTTCTATATCAGGTGCAGGATATTTATTGAACCTACTTTCAAGTGGTTAATAAATAGGGAGTATCTGGGATTCAGATTCTTTCTGTTCTTCTTCTTCTTCCTTAAATAAGGAAGCAATTGCGATTTTCTCTATATCCTCTGAAGATGGGGCTACTTCTTTTGGAAATAATGCCAGAAACCTGTCAACTGGTTTGATAGGATCTTGAAACTTGATATTTCTTTTATAAAGGAATGAAGTATGAACTGGTTTATCAACTTTAGACATACTTATTTTTTCAACCTTTTAAGTTAAACCATTGATTAAGCTTTTAGCAGTACCCATGTGGTCTACTATATTTTCCTCTACTTCTTCTATCTTATTCAAAGATTCTTTGGCATATGACCTGACTACTGATGAGGAGTATTGTACTTCATTCAGGCTTCTGTTTACTTCATTGAGAGAAACTTGAACAGCGTCAAACTGTTATTTTATTTCTACAGTCTTGGTTGTATTTATTTCTAGGCCTTTTATTGTAGTATTAGTCCAGTTGATCTATTCGCTGGCCTTCTAAATTCTTCCATCTATTCCCAAAGCATTATCATCTTTTTGAACCAAAGGAATTACCTTTGTTGTATTCTGATTTTCTCCTATGATAATTCCTCTATATGGGGGAAAAGTAGATGGTGTCTCCACTTTGCTACAATCTAAAGCAGTCCAGGCATGTTTGGTGGATGATGAAGAAGATGTTCCAGTCATCACAACTTTAGGGGAAACATTTATTTTCCATTCATAAAAAGAAATCCAGGAATTTGTTACTTCCATGTAATGTTTCCAATCCTGGGATAATTTAATCTTCTCCTCAATAGTATGACTAAGACCAAATTGTTCTGCTTCTGGATGAGTGAATAAATCCCAATTCAACATGGCTTTCATCCATTTGGAACTTATTTATGATTTTAGGTAGCCATTCATTATGGTAAAGAACTTGTGCATTTCCATTACTGCAGGCTTTTTGCAGTCTTCTGGAATGGGGCCAAATCTGGATGGAGGGATCAGACCTTTTGTTTGTTCTAAATAACCTAGCCCATATTTTGGCTTGGTTGGCCTCATTGCGTTGAACATTTCTGTCAATCTGGGATCTTCAACTTCTAAGGTGATAATTTCATACATCATCAAAATATGGTTAGACTCGGGTTCATGTGGAAAGGAATGTCTGAACATTTTGGATTTGGACATGGATTAACTGAGGTAGAAGGAGGAGTCTCTCCAATCCTTGGATGATGATTCTCATGAATGACGGATTCAGCAAGGGTACACAAATTTATAGCAGACTGGCATTCAACATTTGACTTCTAAGGGATTGAAATTTACAAGTTGGGCAAATTCAAATAAAGAAATATGTCTATAAGAAACTGAACTTGAGCAAGCAGTGTCAATAGTGGATGGATCACGATAAAAACTGGAACTTTTACAGGCTTGTTCAATCCTTCTGTAGTCAATTGTGGATCTTCTTGGAAAGGATAATACAGCAGAGGATTGGTTTTCTTGGATGTGTGCAAAGGTTATCTTTTTGAGAGCAGGAGGCTTGGGATTTGAGACTACCCAGTGTTCGAGGAATGTGAGACCTTCCCAATGGATGGTCTGATGTTCTATCTTCTGATTCTTAGAATCTGTTAGAACAACAACACTCGCTTTTGAATCTTGACTGGGTGCATGAAGTACAGCGAGATATAAGGTATTAGTGTGTTGAAAACATCCTCTGGTTTGAATGGCTATATTATGTCTTTTCTTATGCATATCAAACCCTGTGGTTTGGATCTGCAACTGTAAGATTTGATCTATTGTTTCATCAAAGACATAAACTGAGAAATTGGGGTAACAGTCGAAATAAACTAGGCCATTTGACAGAGGGGCTACAATACCTCCTATTAAGGAATCGGTATACTTATTATGAGTTAGGTCTCTGACTGTGGCTAGTACAAAAGTGTTAAAAACTTGATGGGTCAGAGGATTGATTCTGATTCTTATACATCCCAAATCTAAATACTTTGTATTTAACCTCTTAGCTTCAGCCTGTAAATTTTTTGGATTTAGGAGAGGGATAGACTGAATACTATCAGAATTCTCTTGGATCTGGCTAATAGACTCTTTTATGCTAATCCTAGTAGCAGCTTTCAAATGAAAGACAGACATATCTCCATAAACTTTAGACGCAAAGATACTAGGAAGTTGCCATCGGGCAGAAGGTTGTGGCTCTTCGTATTCTAGTTCGACCTGATTTAAAACGCGACTTGAACTTGATGCAAACATATCTCTGAGTGGATTTTCTATTGTAGATGACTCTCTTTCTTCAATTTCACAAAAGGAATGGATCCATTTCTTTTATGAGAAGTTTATGAACACCAACCTCTTGAACCAGACGTTATTGGCTCTGATACCAATTTGAAATAGAGACTTCAACGAAGCTTGAACGAAGCTTGCTATTTAAATATGCGTTGGGAGACATGCTTTATGAGCGTAAGTCATGCTTTATGTTAATGCTTGCTGTTTTTTTTTAAACGTGGGTTATGAGGAGATTAGTTTATGTCAATGCTTGCTTTTTTCTGAAACGTGAGTTATGAGAAGATAGGATAGAATAGAATAGTAGGAAGTTTGTGTT
>APFE031183499.1:40144-133564 GCA_000404065.3 Pinus taeda
ATTTATTTATTTGTAAGGCGATGGGTTGAAATCTTATTATGAGTTGTTTAGTAACTTCCATTTTTATGTTGTTTATAGTAACTTACATTTCGATTACTCACTAATTTTATGTTTTTAGTATTATTTCATTTTTATTTAACTTTTTTATTTTAATTTTTTTTTCTTTTTTCTGTTTTTTCCAAGGAAAAATGCGTAATTTTATTAGTTAAAACAAAATTACATGTTACATTTTACTCTGAACCAAGCATCATCGAGTCTATGACTAATGATAAGCAAAAATATGCAACAAAAAAAAAACAAGAACTAATATACAATATGGAGTTAAGCTAGGCTTTTCTCCCTTTCTTCCTTGGAATCGCGTGTCTAAGACAAGTGAAAGTTGAAAGCCAGGTCTTGCATTATCTTTGTCTGAGTCTGAGTTATTTGTTGAGTGGGTACCTTTATACCCACTTGTTTCCATATCTTATGGATTATTTGTTGTTTGTTCCTAGTTTTCCTGCATTTCATTGAGGTCCTGAGGGATTTCCCCTTGGCTTTCTTGGACTTGTGTTGTCTGGGTGTTCCTGGTGAGTATAGATTCCTCCTCTACTTCATCTTCCTCCTCAGCCTGGTGGCGTGGAGGGAAGTTCCATCCTTTTCGTTGCTTCCCATTCTTCTTCTTTCTGTCAGTGTCTTTCTTGCCTTCAGGGCACATATTTTGTAGATGACCTATTTGTTTGCAGATTCTACATATGAAAGCAGTGTTCTCATAGTCTATTGTCTAAGTCCAATTCATCTGCTTAAGGATCAGTTGAATGTGGTACGGTAATCCTTTGTTGAGATCTACTTCTACACATATCCAGGCATGTGTGTAGATCCTTTCTTCCAATCTTTGGGTATCAGTTTTGATATATTTCCCAACGTTGTTCCCTATTCCTGAAAGTACTCGCTCCTCCCAGAAATGGAGGGGGAGGTTGTGTAGTTGGATCCACATCGGCATTCTAGAGACTACCATGGTGTTTGCATCAAAATCAGGGAACCATGGTGTGATGAATAGACCCGTCAATCCCTAGAACCATGGACCCTCCTGTAGAATATTGTCCCTGGTATTTTTTGAACGGAATTTTACATGAAAAACCCCTTTAAACAGAGGTGTATTTCACATTCTAGAGTCCAGTTGGTCAAGATCCAATGAAATAACTCCACCGATTTTGGCCATAAACAATTAAAACGACAAATAATTGCTTGTGATTCAAAAGTAGAACAATGCTCGTCAGTTTTTGAATTATCTATGTTAAGTTCTGGGATTGAGTTCAGGAGCTCCACAATATATGGGCTAGGGGATGTACCAACCTGTGTTTTTGGTTCTGTGGTTGTTCTTTTCCCTTGTAGGATGTTCTTGAAAGAGGGTCCTCCATTCATTTGCTTCAATGTGGCTTCTGTGTTTTTCGAAGAACTTACCCCATAGTCACTTCCAGCATTTGAAGTTTTGTTGGTTATTCCTGCTCCGCCCCCTAATCTCAAATTAAGAGTTATGGAGGATGCAGGTTGGATGTGGTAATCCTTCAAACCCCTGTTATCTTATAATGCTCTGCCTTTGAATATTAGATTATGCGTTTAGACAGGGTATCCAGCCTGTTGCATGATTCTGAGTTTCAATTGTTGCACACCATCTACTAAATTAACCCAGATTAAAAATGAACACACTGCAAGGGATTTTATAAAAAATTGAAATCAGTCAGGCAAATCCAGGTTCCTAGTGCCATTCTCTCCCTGTATGCCTAGAAAATGGGTACCAGAAGAGGATTTTTGAGCCACAAAGGGTCAGATGGTGCAAGCAGAAGCCATAAGTTTTGCCAAGTTCGTCAGAGTGTAGGCAATAAATGGCACGCGGGCCGACAGAGCCAAAGGAGGGCTTAGAGAACAACACAGGATGAAGAGCACATTCCTTAAGAATCTGAGAGACCAGGGTTATAGGACCAGTTTCCCTCCACCCATGCCAGCTCTCGCAAACCAACAGAGAGACCCCTTATCATCTTCTAGGATAGTCAAGGTTGTTGTCTGAGTCAAGGCGCGAGTAGAGGCCGCTTCTTCGTTCCCATACTTAACAAAATAGGTGGCATGGGAATGATGAGCAGCACGCTGAGATGCCAACTCAATCCACAGAGCTCCAACCACTATTGTAGTTCAGTGCACCTAGGAGCCCTCTGCAACCCCTCCAATAAATGTAGTCTTGCCTCTCTAGTCTCTTGGATACAATGCCGAAGAAGGCGGGTCTTTGTCTTTTCTTTACCAAGTAGCCGGTCCATTCTATGGCCTGGAGATCCAGACGCATCCTGCAAGCCAACCTGTGGAAGGGATCTGGCAGTCGCACCCAAGAAAAGTTTCTCACATTGATACGATCTAGCTCCGTTTTGCATCATCTCTTCCTTATCTCCTCTTTTTCCTTTTTTTGTTATTTCCATTTTCTTGAATTATAATTGTTTTTGTCTATATTTTCAATTTAAAATGACTTATTATTATAGTAGTTTTCTGTCCATATTTTCAATTTTTATTATATTAAAAACATATTTAATGATATATATATATATATATATATATAGCGTAACAACCCTGGTTAAAAACTCATCTAAAATATATAAATACAACGGAGGATGGGATACGTATTCCAAGCTGAACGTTGGGCAAGACATCCTAGGGGGTGATCATTTGGTTGTTTATGGATAAGGAAATTGGCAAAGGCAATGGCTAGGGCTTTGGAAAGACAAAATGGCATTTTTGGCACAATTATTTATGAAAAGAAACGAAATTAGGAGAAAAGGAAGATGAAAGGTCACAGGTTGCATGTGAGGAGGAAAATGAAGGAAAATAATGGAAAATGAAGAAAATAGAGGCCTCATTAATAAAAAGGCTTTTGAGGATCGGTTTTCAGGCTCTTAGTCAATGTAACCTTTTTTCAGTTGAGTTTTGGAGCTCTCTCATTATTCTCTGTCCTCTCACTCAGTCATGGACACTTAGAGTTTCTTGGATCACTTTGGCATTGGAGCAAGAAAGTCAAAGAAGGCAAAAAGAAGCAAATATCAAGCAGGGAAAGGTAGGATCAAGCAGCTACAACAGGCTTCATTGCAGGTATCAACTTGCATGTGTATTTTCCTTGCTAGATTTGGCATGCATGGGATTGCATGTGTTTCTTTTCTAGAATGGCATGGGTTTTTCTAGGTGTGACAGTATTTTCAGCCTAGCCTTGCCATTTCCTGATAGCTTTGATGAGATGGGTCCTCTCATTCGGTTTATGTGGGAAGGACGGATTGGATTCGAAGTTGAGTGGGGTGGATCTTCAAATTGACAAACACGTGGTCTGAGTGGTCCCTGAACCAGACTAAGGATCATGAAGCCACTAACCTAGTAACCCCTGAACTAGACTGTGGGTTATGGTAAAGCCATATTGTGTGCCTTGATGGGCCTAGGAATCCTTGCTAATGAATGGCAAGATATATGGTAAAGCCAAGAGGTGGATTTTCTCTCCATTGGACCTAGTGATCCCAGGATGGGATGCACGGTAAAGCTTGGAGAGTATGTCTCGGTGTAAGGCCTAGTGATCTTTGAATCAGACTATGGATGCACGGTAAATCCTAAGAGACTAGGAGGCACTCAAATTCCTCATGGTGTAGATGGAGAACTCCAATGGCATCCATGTTGATTAGTGTTTTCTAGTGTGTTCTATGAGTCCCAATTCATGCTTGGAATATGGCAGAGGGGTGATTGGCTAAAGAGAGACTTGGCTCAGTCAATTTATGGTCGGGTGGAACATGGTAGTCCCATCTCCAATTGGTTCATTACATTCATTAATGAGAAATTCATTCCCTTGATTTTCATGTGTAAATGTACCAATGTATATGTGGATTTTATGGCTGATATGTTTATCATATATTTGCTCCTATTATGCTGGTTATATGCATGTTTTATGACAACATCTATGTATGGCTCTCAGCATGGTTTACTTGTACATGAATGGATAATGTGTATATGACCTAATAGATGATAATGCAGCTATTGATACGAGGGAACAATGGTTCATAGCGATTCTCATATAAGTATGAGATCCCTACACTTAATTATGTTGTTTACACCTATAGGTTACATGTTGATGATATGTTTGATGAAATGTCTATCATGGCTAGTAGGGGTTTGGTTATGGTCTTGTTTAGTTTATTGCTTTTGCATCATTATTTCCCTATATTTTTACTGATTCTAAGCTATCACTCCATTTTGGGCAATGGCCTAGGCTTTGGGCCTGAAAAAGTGGCTTAAAACTTGGGGTCGCTGGCATAGAACTGGAAATTTTTGTCCCTAGTCATTGGCAAGCAAGCCTATGAGAGCAACTTTGGGTTGTTGGTCACTCCATTGCCCATAGCATGAGAGCAACTATAGCCTAAGAGATCCAGAACAGCAGTGGAACCTAGGGATAGACTGTTTGAGTAGCCGACTTATCTCTTGAGGGTTCTGTTGATGACCTTGGATGATTGTGCATGATGTTCCATCGATTCCACTTCCTTAAGGTCACATAGCAGGTCGAATATTATCATAGTAGCCTCTCGTCTCATGTTTACCCCAGTTGGCATGGTTACTTGGATGGGTGTAGGAGGAGGGTGTTATAGAGTGGTATCAGAGCATGGTTCAACCCTCAAACTAGATGGGTAGTGTGCGTTGGTCGTGCATGCATGTTAGTTACATGTGTGTCTCTTCCACTTGCATTTCATGTGTTAGTTGCATTTTTTTGATGATTGATTATGGTTTTAGTATGGTTGTTATGGAGAATTTGATATTGATTTCGTGAAATGTATTTTTCATGAGTATATGACTAGTTGCATATAGATTATATGTCACTTACATATTGTTGTATGTCACTTGATTACATCCTTGTATGTTAGGTTGCATTCTTGTATGTTTGATTACATGTATGAATCTTGTAGGTTGGTTACAAGTATTGATCGCTTATGCTCGACTACATGTGTTCGTGTGTATGTGTAGTTAATTATGCATTGCTTATTGTGGTGTAGGAAAATTCTCTCTGCACACAGAGACAATCCCTCTAGCCCAAGAGAGTGGGTCTAACCACAAACAAGACAATCTAATGTAAATTTCCTTAGATTAGGATTTAATAAGAGGGCCTACCTCTTATAACACTAATCCACTTGATGGTGATCTTGCTTCCTTTTTTTCCTTTCATTCAAGTACCTGAAACAAACATGCAAGAAACAATAGCAAACGTGATAGCATAAAATCAAATCCAATCTACTTAAAAGTTCAAGGAGTTATAGCTATCAAATGTAATATTACACCCAATATAGGAAATAAACCATTAGTTGTATTAAAATAAACTTCAAAGAGAAATACAACTGAAGCCTTGACATTGGAGATCTCCTTTGCGGTATCCAATTCCTGCTACACACCTTTTTAACACTCTTTTCCTCCTCTAGCTTGACATGAAATGGCTTCCAAGCTCTAGCTCTCTCTCCTCATGCTTTAGCTACCAAAGACTAGTCTTTTTTCATCTAAGACTAATCTTCTTCTATCGAAAGCTAAAGATTTCAAAATTTTGCAGCTGGTTCTATCTCTCCACCACTTTCACTGTGTGGTGTATTGTATTGTCTCTAACCAAAAAGGGTAAGAGGAAGTGGTTTATGTAGGGAGAGGAGGATAAGAATGAGATCCACTCAAGGGGGAAGAAGGTCCTATATCCTTGGGAAGGTCCACTTTTAAGGGGGAAAGAACCTTATATGGAGTTCTCGGCCCTTATCCAACCAAACAAACATCCAGCATATTGCTACCAAAAGTTTCTAGACATGAAACTTTGCTTCCTTTTATAAAAAATTTCCAAAACTAGATTGGCATGGATATGGGGCTAACAGTAGCGCCAATTGGCATGCGTCACAGTGTGAAACTTTGCATCGACGAGGGTGAGACACTGGAAAAGAGCATTGATCTTAAAAACTGGGTTTTAAGAAGGATTCTCTGGAAATGTTCTGAAGGGAGTGGGGACTACTTTCTTCAAACTTCAAGGGATGTAAGAGCATAGGTTTCATGGTGAAAGTATAACATTGTAGTCACTACTAGGGTTCTCTAGGATTAGGAACGGGGAGTGACAAGAGAGTGAAAAATTACTGTGCAACAGATGCCCCCTAAAGCATGAAGTCAAAGCTAAGAGTGATGGTTGAAATGCTTTAAGACAAAACGAGGACTTGGAATACTAGCATCGAAAGACCTGTAACTCAAACATACATGTACATATCTAAAATATGATAGTCATGTCTGATAAACATGAGAGGCATATAAAAATACATGAATCAATGGTATAGGCGCATCTATCCATCAAGAAAGGATCATGTGTATGGATCCTCGGCATGGACACAGCGATCCAACAGAAGGGATCATATGAAAAGACCCACGGTATGGTCGTAGCCATTCGACTGAGAAAGATCAAAATGATACCCATGGCATGATCACAACCATCCGTCTAAAGAATCATGTATATAATCATGAATGACTTATCACTCCTGGCAACCTAGACTTTTGTGATCTAAGTCCCAGGTCTTGCGCTCCAACACAACCCGATCAAAGTACAAATTCTAACATGTGAATAGACGTGCTAAAGTCGAACATGCTAGAAAATCACTTGATTATTGGCCAATGATGTGAACCATTAACAAGCGCGAGAGAAACCACCCATAATGTCGATGGCTCTCAAGGTATTATCAGTACAATTCACGAAGTGTGAATAAGGAACTAAAGTCGAACACCCATGAAATCACCCAATTGAGGGAAAATGATGAGAACATGTCTTCGAGTGCGAAGAAATTTCCATTGAGGCATGCAAGCTCGAAGGTACTGGAAAGGAGTTTCTAGATCAACTTCCTGGATAATTAGCTGAAGTCAACAGGAAGCAATTTGTCGAAGGAAGGTCATAATGGATCCTTCATCATCGGCACAAAACGAAAACACAATGAATGAGAGTAATCCAAGAATGTGATGGATGATTAGACAATGTACAGGCAAGAAGACTTCTCTTGAACATGTGGATGACACGACTCCAGAGTTTGGCAGCATTTTACATCATAGGATCAAAGGTGATGGTGACATTGGCAGAGATCAGATGATAGGTTAAAATGGATAACCCAAACCTAGGAAGGAAAGTGATAGAGTGAGGATGTCCCAAAACCTGACATGAAAAACAAACGAGTGCCAATGTTCAAGAGCGACATGCTGTCTCAAGTGAAGAATATAACTGATGAATACTTCCAATTTTCCCCCACCATTTCTAACGAGTACCCTGATCCTTTTTGAAACACAAGATTGAATGGGATAGCATATGCTTATAATATAATATGATCCTTCGGATGGGTCCTACCTAGTAAATTTTAACAAGCCTTAGGAAGGAGAAGCTCGATCTCGTCATAATGACGAGTCCTATGTCATTTAATATTTTAACGAGTCCCACCAAGGTGAAACTCAGAATCTTTTTCATGTTTAGAGAGTTTGAAAAAGACACAAAAAAGAAAACTCCAAGGGTCCCCTTTTGTAAAGTCGTCTCTCGAACCCGAAAAGGTAGAAAACAATATTCAAGAGAACCTCCTAGTCATGTTTAACTAAGGTATTCATTTTTCGTAAATATTTTTATCCCAGCCCGAAACAGGGGTAAACGTATACTGGGTAAACGACTTTTCGCAACCTTTAACGAGTTAAAAATGACAAGAGCTCGGCAATATTTTCATATTTTGAGAGTCAAAAAAGAGCTCAAAGGTGACTCCCGGTTTTTATTTGCTTTAACGAGACTAAAAGGGAAAGTTACTCTGCAATCGTTTCATTTTTTTATGAGCTATAAAAGAGCTTAAAGGTGACTCATCCTGGAGGAACGAGTAGTATAAAGGGTAGCAACTATTTCCAGTTATGGTAGAACTGCTCAAAAACTAAGAGGTCAAGAGATTGGCTAGTAAAACCACTCATCATTGTGGTTCCTCAAGGAAGGGTAAAACAACCAAGTGAAAGAGAATGATCAACCAAAGAGATGGTGGCAATGGAATGGAGAAAAAATCAAGGCTTACC
This sequence comes from Pinus taeda, assembly GCA_000404065.3. Taxonomy (NCBI): domain Eukaryota; kingdom Viridiplantae; phylum Streptophyta; class Pinopsida; order Pinales; family Pinaceae; genus Pinus; species Pinus taeda. The sequence goes on from APFE031183499.1 coordinate 48,227, forward strand.
TGACAAAAATCGACTAATAAAACAGCAATCACGAGATGTAAAGTGGGAATGGTTTCATTTTTACACAAGCTTGAAACGAAAAACTATGCTTAGATGAAAAAATTGGCATGCCCCCAGCATGATGAGAGCCAAGGCACATGCCCCCCAACTTCATTTCATTCACCAAAGTAGACATCGGGATGTTAAAGGGTGGATGGAATGAAGTTTCACTTTCGAGATCAAGGAAAGACTGGACTGGAATTTGACGAGATCTTAATAAAATACTCAATTTGGAAAAGGGAGTTGTTTCATTTTTTAACGAGGTTGACACAGTAAAAGAACTAACCTCAAGACTCCTTGTTTCATTTTTTAAGAAGCTTGACACAAGACCAGGAACTATGCTCTGACACTTTGTTTCATTTTAATTTTTTTAACGAGGTTGAAACAAGACCAGGAACTATCTTCATGACATCTGTTTCATTTTTTAATGAGGTTGATACAGGAACAAACTATCCTCGAACATATGTTTCATTTTTTAACGAGGTTGATACAAGAACAAACTATCCTCGAACATCTGTTTCATTTTTAACGAGTTTAACACAGTAAAAGAACTATCCTTGTACGTTGTTTCATTTTTTAATGAGAGAATTATCCTCGTATCAGCTGATCATGGACCATACGAGAACATGGCCCCCAAGAGGTCCTCACTGGACGAGAGAAATACGCTTTGGGAGGAACACATGTCAACTAGTACAAATGACATATCAGGTTCCAATGCCCCCAATACATAATGTACCATGTCATCTCCACAATCATCAACAGATGTGGAGACAGAACGGGTTGGGTACTGCTTGCAAACGAGAACCAATAGGGGTGACGGTAGGATTGGAGCCATCTAGTGACTGATGAATGATAATTGATCAATGGTCACTATTCTCGCTTCGTGTGGAAAAAAAACCACATGGAAGAGTGAAGAAACAAGAGCTCCCATGACATAAACATAGTCGCGCCCAAGGAGAAGATTGAAATATAAGGGACCTTGGACTACCATCACATCTATATAAACGCTCTTTCCTCCTAAAGTAATAGGGAACTTCTGAAGGATCCTAAGGGCTGATTGTTCCTCCTTTGAAAGCCAACAGATTCTGGGTGACAGGCACAAGATGTGGGTAACCCAAAGCTTTCCAAGCAGTAGAATACATGATGCTAAAAGATGCGCATTCATCTAATATAGTGCCATGTACTACCATATTATAAGCTTGTCCTGTGATCTAGAAAGGCACATAACATGGAAGGCAGAAAGCAATCAATTGACTCCAATCAAAAGAAATGATAGAACTACTTGATGGGGGTATCATATGATTCCCCCCATGCTCTGTAAGAATAGGAGATAGACTCTCCTGAGCAACCGGGATGGGAGGATCACTCTTCGATTCATGAGAATATGAGGAGACAATAAGAACATGAGCAGTATGATCATCACTCTCTTCGAGAACAGAGTGAACAATTGACGGCGGATCCAAGTTGACACTCTTTTCGAACAATGGTTGGTCATGAACAGAGAAAAGAGAGTCATGCTTAGGAAGAGTAGGATGGGCAAGAGATGAATCGAAGTCAATCTCTTTACCAACTAGCAGAGGGTTAGAATAAATCCTTTGATAACCAACCGAAGTTTAGGGTTAAGGAGCTGTAAGGTTTTCCAAAACTTTGGAAGCTTTATCCATAAGAGGAAAAAGGTGAAGAAGATGCTCTCCTTCACATAACCTATAAGGTAATTTAATATTTCCCTTCTTCTTACCATCATTAGCTGAAGGTGTAGCATCAACATGATCTCCATAGGTTGATGAGGATGGTCGATTCAGGTCTTGAGACCATACCTTTAAGACTCTAGGAATACCAGGACAATCTCGAAGGAGATGGTCACCCTTACATAGCCTGCAAGGGAATTTTACCTTCCACAAAGGATTAGAAGGTTTTTCAACAGGAAGTGCATTTGGAGCAATAGTTGCATGGTTGGCCTCTCACTTATCTGACTTCTTCTTCTTTGTCTTCTTTTTCTTCTTCTTAGCCTCCTAGTTACTGGATTTCAAATTTCACTAGACGAAGTAGAAGAGTAAGGTGAAGAAGTAGGGGAAGAAGGTGAGAGGTCAACCTTAGAATCAATGTGATGTGATTCAAATGAAGGAGATGGCTGGGCAGGAGTTGGGACACTCGGGACCACCGAGATCAAAGATAACCAGACCGATAAACCAATGGTAACCCAAGGAGGGACAACGTCGCCATATAAGGAGCACAAACATTTCCAAAATAAGGAAAAGGACCAGGATTCCCATCAAAGGGGAATCCTTGACTGGTAGACTCTGGAAATGTTTCCATTGGAATCAACTCTAAAGAATCGCTAAAGAAGATAACTTTAACAAGCCTCCACTCAACACTTTCGTGGTCATCATGACAAACCAAGGCCGCATAGTTGCATTATGACAGGGTTGCCTCTTCTAGCTACTTTCTTTAAGGCATAAAAGTGTGATGGTGTGACCCTAGTGGAAATGCGACTCACTGGAGATCGCATAATCACATCTTGACAGGCCACATTCCCTATAGGCTTGCTTCAATGCTAACGTTGGTTTGTGGTTTCAATAATAATGCACTACCACCATTTAAAAGGACCTTATTTAATTTCATTCCTTTGTCAGCATTTTGTACATATGAAACACTCAACATCACTTCTTATTCATCCACCTACCTTCCGTTGGCACAAATGTCACTACGGATCATTTGCATGACATTGGTTTAAAGGTAGGGGAGCAAAAACATCAATTGGATTAGCTGAGGGCAAGGTGGGTGACCAAGTTGTGTTACAACAGAGATCTCATTCCTAGCCATATCACTGGTCACACCTTGCGACCTGAAGAGGTATCGCAATAGTCGCATCAGCCACTGGCTTCTTTCAATGGTGATTTTGCGACTTAGTGACCTTAGGGGAGGTCACATAGTCACAGCTTTGGTTGGGTCGGATCCCTGGCTATCTAGCTGTGACTCTGAAGTGTGACTTAGTGACCTTGGTAGATAAACATTCGACCCACGCCTTGACTATCTCGATGCTTCATGCATCGCTAAACGGATGGTGTGTGTTATGTTGAGTGCACGATGGCATTGTTACATCATAACAAGGAATATCCTTTGAAAAATGCATCTCACCACACTCTTCATTTATTTATGCGTGGATAATCATAATGTCCCTTTAGTGAACCCTATCATCGTCCCCTCCCTCCAAGTCGACTTGTTGTGAGGTGGTGGTGTAGTCGTGTCCTTTGGTTGCATCTCTACCCATGTGCATGAATACTTTGTGTGTTATTTGCTAATGCCACTCTAACTCTGACCTAGTGAGGTCTTGAGATGAGGGCTACAAAGCATTCTCTTTTGACCTCTCATTGGTGGCTATATACACATAATGAACCTTTGTTATAGTATATGTTGATGTGAACCTTTTTTATAGTATATGTTGATGTGCGCTTCCATTTATGAATGTATCTCCTAATTGTGATGCACTATCTATGCTAATGAAGCAATTAACTTGATATCATATTCCTTTTTCACTTACCACCAGCGTTTTCGTGTATCGCATAGTCGCAGAGAAGGAGAAGTCGCACCAGCCCCTAGCTGCTCCGAGAGAAATTATGTGACTTAGCGACCTTGGCGAGGTCACATAGTCGTAGCTAAAGGTATTTTGCATCATCATATCACAGGCAAGGAGATAAAGTGTGATTTGAGACTTGTGGATGGATTTCCTGAGAGGAATGTGACTTAGGCAAGTCACATGGCCGCATTCAAGTACAGTCCTGCAATTTTGGGGAGGTATCACTTACTAAGGGATCACATTGATCACCATAGGATGGCACTGCAACCTGAACTTAAAAACTAATGTCAGTCTCGTTTGACACAGTCCCCTAATTGCACAAAATCCCTTGCAACCTCAACACTCATCTAATGTGTTATGTATGTTCTAACGATTTTGATGCTTAGCCTCTTGTGCGGCATATGGTCTCCAGGTTTGATACTTGAAACTATCAATGGCGAACTACCTAATATTGTCTATTTTATGCCGCCTCGCAATATATTTTGCCCTCTCCTATTATCATTGTGTTATTTTCATTGATCTTGTCAGGCTTTGAGGAGCTTTTAAATTGATTTGCATCTATATCGAAAGCCGAAACATTCAACATTAAATTTGTGTTTGCCTTTCGACCTGGTGGCCGCAATATCATAAGAACCAAGGAGATATTTTTTTAACTTGAACACCACATCCAAGGTAGGAGAATTTTCACCCTAGCAGCAATCGCCTCATAAAGGTCCTCATATTGTTTCGAAATTATTAGATTTACCACTGACACCTCAGAGCATTTGATTTTTATTATGGGCAGTGCACCATCGATGGCTCATGACTTAGACAAGGATTTGCTCTGAATCATTCTCATAAACCTACTATTTGACATAGTAGAATATGTGGAACAATCCTTTTCAAATTGCCATGATATCTCTTCCTCCAATGTCCCAAACGTGAAGCATGGATATCCATTGTTTGAATCACAACGGAACTTTGAGTTAATTTTCATTTAACCTCATATGCCTAGCTTGTGTGATGGCCCACAAGAATCCGTTGGAATACTTTTATGGGTTTACTGTGCGTGCTTTGAAGTGTGAGCCTCTTGGTCATCTTAATGTGTTGTGTTCCAACTCAAACTGTAGCTTTTTGTGTGGTGAGAATGTTAGTGCAACCTTTATCCATTTGGATTGCGCCCTTATCGTTGCCCTGAGCACAATGGTCGTCACCCAACACTAAAACCTAGTGTGCTCCTTCCATCCTGGGCACATAAATGACTCTTTCACATTCGATGTGTTCATTTGGACATCTGCTTGAATACTTTTTCTTTATGTTTGTAAGTCCCAACATGTCTACAATGGCCAAAATTAGGGTCACTTATTAAAAAGCTATTTCCTTTATTTTATAGCCATCACACACATGGTAGATCTAATCTTTTGATTGTTATCAGTGCATGCTTTCACTTGCCCATGCCATTCATAAAGAACTCGCTTTGTCCCTCTTGTGGTCACGTTCCATCGCCTTTATGATATACCTAGTAGTAATTCTCGTTGTGTATGTCATAGAACTTTCTTCTTTCTTTCACCAAAGTGTATATCGTTTACCCTTAGTTTGAATGTCCATTATGCATGCCTAGTCTATTTTAAATGGTGTATTCATTGAATTTGCATGCTTTCATGAGGTTCATGTGAAACAATTTAAACATCCCTTACCCCTTCTTCTAAGTGATGTCACATCAAGGCATTAATTTAACATAATCATTGCCTCATTTCACATGTGTCCAATCCACCTTCCCATGATCTCCTGAAAAGAGGATGAAACAAAACCCATTAGTTTACCTGAATGATATATTCATGTATATATTTTGTATGTGAAAGCATGGAAAACAAAATTGAATAAAAATGAAAATAATTCACTAGAGGAACATGAATCACAAGAATTTCAAATCAAGGCGTTACAATTTTAATGGGTTGAGCAAATCATGCTTCAATCTAGAAATCAATTTCAAATTTAGTCATTTCTAGGAGGCACTAATTTTAAGTGACTTTAATATTATGTGTTGCCTATGGTGATGATGTACTTATAGAGTAAGTGACTGGAAGGACTTGTTAACATGCATATTGGGTATACAATCACATGATCCTAGTGCTACAAGGATGCAAGTGAAAGTTACAACTCTCCCAAACCCTAATGCACATGTTGGGATGAGGAACTAGTCATGAACCCAACGGGAACATGACATACAACGATTTTTACCATAATTCCAAGAAGTTTCAATGAGAATTCAACTTTAGAGGTATGTGAATTTGGTTGAATCATGAAGGGAATCATTCTTTTGCCAATCTAGGGTTTATCCCCAAACCCTAGTAAGGTCATCATAATGAAATTCGGACTGGAGTCTTGTTGGCCCACACATGGTGTTTTCACTGATCGAAAGGCACATTACATAGTGATAATCTCTGAAGTCATGGGAAAGACATCACGCTTCCAAAACCGTAATGCAATGTTAGGGTTGATGCGTGAGATGAGGCATGACAAAAGAATGCAATATATATCACACAATTACACGACTGAGTGCATCGACAAGGTCTGATAAGAATGAGACATGGGGGAATTAGCCAATGAACAACTGGAGTGTCCCTTAATGGCTTGAGGTGAGCAGATGGGGACCCAAAATTTTAGATATTCCCGAAAATTTGGGTGGTGTTTTAGCTGCTACAACAATTGGCGAAATATTGGTAGAATCCAGTATCTATATCAACATCCATGTAGTAGTTTGAGTTTGGATAATGATGCAAGGGAATATTGAATAATTGTTATGGGTACCTCTTGCATTGCCTCGATCTTTGCAGATTTGCCTTCCCTTTGTGTCTCGGCTAGGTCTTGCTAGTCAATAAACACCCAATTAGAAGTTCACGCATGTTGGTAGTTGATGATGATGCAAAGAACGAGGTGGAGGGCTTATTGTATTCAAAATTTTAAAATTAATTTTCTGGTGTTGCTCCACTACTAGCGAGCCTAGACAGTACCCCTATGGAATCACTCCAAGAAATCACAAATTTTTCTCTGTTGCTAGCGAGCCTGGTCAGTACCCGACGGAGTCATTTCATTTCCTCTCTCCGCAGGAAACCTTTCTTGATCCTTTACCCTTTATTTAATTTCATGTTCTTTTATGTGTGCATTTGCACTTATTACTGGGTTTTCATTGCACCAAGGCAGATGAGGGATCCTGACTTATTTTACTAGTAAGAGAGGTTGTTTCTTGTATGACAAAAACTAAGAGATATCCTGATTTAGGTTTTCCCTCATGCCAACCTTCCACATCTCATTTCCAGTTAATAAGTGAACAAAGAGCACAAGTCATTGAAACAATCAATACCATGTTGAGCACAAGGTTCATGTTATGGGTATAGGCCATTCAAATTGATTAGGGTTCCCCATGAGCAATATGTCTTATCTTCCTTGTTAATAAATTAGACTTGTAGGAGAGATATACAGGATGCAACTTTGATGATGGGTTCTAACAGAAGCTACCTATTGGAGTAACCATCACAACTACACATAATCATTGGGCTCAGGTTTTAATCCTAGGGTTAGGTGACCAGGGAAACTCTCCTAGGGTTTCAACATGCGAAGAGGTCGAAGAAATCACTTTAGGGTTTAAGCATGCACAAAAAGGTGTGAGAGAGTTATGCATAATACAAAAGGTTCAAAAGATTCAGGTTCATGAAGGCTCATGCAGTGGTATGCACATAGAGGGAATTTCCAGACCAGGTTAAAGGTGAGTGTATGTCAAGCAAGAAGAAATATGCATGATGTAATGGAGAAAACAGGGTTACCAATGCAATGCAATGCAATGTTATGTGCATAACAGATTAGTTAATTGTAGATAAAATAACCATGCAAAGATGTTATGCATGTTATGCAACAATGAGCAGTGTAAGAATGTGAATGCAAGCCAATGGAAAATCAAAATGCAAGAAACTAATCTACCTACAGTAAGGAAAATAAAACATAACAGATTTAAACCATAAAGCAAATGATAATCAACAAATTAATAAGTAAACTAAAATCTAACTATTTTAAACCCCAAACCCTAATTTAACCATAGAGAAGGTCGAGTCATGTGAAATCAAACTTCCAATGCAGCCACCTCAGTGGATCTCAACCCGCGAAAACAAAGATGACAAAAGTTAGAATTTGTAAACAAAATTGTGCAAAAGCCAAAATGCTTACCTATAAAACATGAACAATAGCGAGAAAGTCATGTCTATTTACAGGGAAATGTACAAGCAAATACCATTCAAGGCAAACTGTAATCTAATCCTAGTAAACAGAATCACAAACTTGAAATTCATAATCATCTAGCTAGGACATACATACATTCAAGCTTAACCCTAAATCCAATGTAAGTGAGGCAAGATGTTGCTTTCTAGCCGAGAAATATGTCAAATAAGACCCTTCAAACCAATCAGCAACCCTATCATGACATAGAGGATGATCAACTTGATGGTGAAAATAGGGGTTTTTTCTGGGTGTAACTGAGATCCGTAAGGATTCAAGCGCGAAAACCCTAATTTCAGGAACCCTAGTTTGAAGTTGTCCATAGATTTTGTTAGAGGCATGAGCACCTGATATAACCATCAGGGGAAGTTGAAGTTCCTCATCATCCTCACAAATATTTGAACCTTCAAACAACAAGCCATCAACTATCGGTAGTTTTGCAATATTAGCAGAATGCATATGTTCATTATTAGTTGTGCTGGGACAATTATCAATGAACATGTTGTTGATTGAATTAGATGTCTAAACATTGATAGAGTGGTAATTCAACAAATCAAGTTCTTTAGATTCCCAAGAATGAAGTGAATCAACAGAAAGAGTGCTAGGAAAAGGAGAGGTTAGGCGAATGGTACCCTCACATGTAGAGGATTGTAAGACACCATCGACTTTGTACCTGTTCACAATCTGTGTTGGTTGGACGATAGTAAAAAAAATTGAGGCAATGGTCGGTGCATTCCTTTCAAAAAACAAATTAGGGTATAGAAGTTTATGCATATCAGTTGAAAGGTGATGGATATTCGTTCAGACAGACATCACTCAAATCAGAGGCTTTCCAAGATGGGGTTGCATCCGACAAGATGATGCCAAGAGGAAAATGGTGGGAAGAAACCGTAATTTGACTTGGTTCAAGGGTCTCATCAGGAATGTGCGAACCTGACATAACCATCGACAGACGCTGAAGTGCCTCAACTTCCTTATGAGTCCCCAAAAATTCAAAAGGTGAATCATCAAATTCTGGTGGTTTTGTAGGATCAACAGATGGGTATGAATGATAATCACTAGAGGTGTGAGCGAATATGTTTTTGGTATAATGACAATCGTCGAAGCTACCAGTTTAATCAGGTTGAGTATCTGGCACATAAGGTTCTTCTTGGATTGAGAGTGAAAGGAATCAATGAGAGAACTATCTTAGATGGGCCAAGATGTAGGGCCCTCTTCTTCACCTGTAAAAGATTGCAAGTGGAAAAGATCAGGAATAAGAGATTCAAGGTCCATATACCTTGACTGTGAAGAATCACCCCCATGTACATGACTGCAATCAACATGAGAACGATAAAGATGTGAATGATTTGTAGGAACCGCCAATATAGTAGACCCATGAACTAAATCAGGGTACAATGGATGCAAAGGGTCGGATGAAGGGGCACTAATCGGACTTGGACTCACATCATGTCCATTTATGCTCGCCAAAGGGGAAGATGAATTTGCATGCATGACGTGGTCTGTGGATTTGATGGGACAATCAAATTTATCTAAGACAATACCAAAGCCATTGCCGATAGGTGAATGAAATCTAGGAATAGAGGGATACATTTGTTCAATGGACTCAATATTGGTTTCATCCATAAGGTGAGATATTATATCGACTTGACCTTTAGGTTCAGATTTAACAGGATGCACGAGATATTTTGAGGCGATATAAGTTGGTTCATTTACCTGCAATAATTTTTCATCATCTAAACTATTGGTGATCGAAAATTCATTCGGTAACAAAGACAAAGGAGGATGAGAAATTTCATGAGCGGTAATTTCCTCCACAAGGCGTGAGGTTGTTCATGATTTAGAGGGATATGCAAAACCAAATTAGGGGTAAGATTTGGACACTTTGTAATCTAAAAATCATCATGATACTCATGAGAACCGTGATTGTTTTCAAACTGAAGATGTTGCAAAGAAACGAGAACTAACCGTTGAAACTTTTCACTTAGATACACTGAGTCGACATCTCTTTCAGGAAATTCAAAACAAAGATGAATAAAAATCCTCTAAAGATTCTTCAGGTTTCACTCTAAGCTCATTTATCCTTCTAACCACATCTTGAAAATCGTACCAATGAAACGCTTGTTGGAGCTTATTGATGAGTTGCTTGAATGAATGGATGGACGATGTTGGCAATGCGTGGCACCATTGCTTGATGTGACCTTTAAGGGTGAGGGAGAAGAGCACACAAGCGAACTCTTCATCATAGATCTTGTAAGGTTAGCAAAACTTAAGAAAATAAAAAATGTTCTCAATTAAGGAAGTTCCATCCTCACCATCAAACTTTAACTGATACAAGTGATAGAGTTTCTCCTCGGGGATTGAAAATTGGCAAGTGGATAAGTCAAATAAATACCCCGGGAGAACAATTTGGGACAGATCCATTTACAGATTTGAGACTAAACTACAGGCTCCAAGGGCTCAAACTGTCTTCAGGCCCTCCTTCTAGCGCCAATTTTTTGACAGGCTGAAATATACCACCAACAACCAAGGGGGCCTCCCTGGTGTCAAGTCCCAATTAGACCTCACACCATTTGGGATATGAGCCCCATCCAGTATGTGGGCCCGACTGCCACCATGAATGTTTCCACTCTTGGTTATCAAACGAGAAGGTGTCGGAGTGGGACAAGAATGAAATGAGCAGGCAGTGAAATGAAATCAACCCAAGATTGACAAATTGCATAAAGAGGTAAAAACAAGTCTCAACAACAATAAGAAGAGATATGTCATGCGAGGGATCAGTGAGCTAAAACACAATCAAACATATAATAAACAGGAACATGCCAAAAGTTAATTTCAAAGTAGTTCATAATAGGTAACTAACATGGCAAGGAACAAGTAAACACAGACTCGAAAGCACAACATACATGCAACCACTATGTACCAGTTCATAACATATTGCGTATATGAAAGCACACATAAAAATATAGTGAAGTATCAGACAGTTAATACAACCACCATAAGCAAGCATGGGAATCAGTGCCAAAGATAAAGAACATATTATTAATTTTGTTGCAACTTCAAATACATATCATGTAATAGGTCAAAACCCAATAGTGGAACATGGGTTGCTCATACCACTTGCCAATGCCAAAACCCTATCCCCACTGCAAATCCACCCTACCAGTAGCAAAGAGCTAAGTGGCCCTAGAATCAAGCATAAATTAGCTATCTAATCCTAGCCTCAACTCAAGGGCTAAAGTCCCCCCTCTGGTCAATGAGGCATGAGGGCACATTTATAGAGGTCAGGTGACCATTCACCTACTGTGACCTTTTACCTTCCCTCATGCCCTTTCGGCTACCCTCACGAATCTTGAGATTACCCGCTTCTTTCTCAAGCCAAAATGATTTTTACATGCCCACATCAGTCCTAACATAGTGGTTGATATAATGGTGGGTGACATTTACATCACGATGAAGGAGAGAGAGAGAAAGAAGAGGGTTATTGGAAACCCTAGAATGATTGTTGCCCATATGTTGCAACGATGTGGATGCTTGGTCCTGTAACCGGCTTGTTTTCTTGCCACTATGCTTCACTCACATTCATCAATCTTCTGGTGATGCACCTTCGAGTTTATTGAGAGGTTCTTGGCACTTGGAAGGGATCATATGGCTTGTTGAAAGGAAACCCTAGTGATGGATCTCATTGTCGACATTGTTGTGAAACCATGAAGACATGAATTGTTGGAGTGCCTATCATTGTGCCTTACCTACACCCAACCACCTCTTGTTGTTGTGTTATTTGTTGAAATCCTATTTGTGTGGGTTCTATAGAAACCCTAGCTCCCTTCATCTAAGTCATATTTATGCTTTCTCCCATGATCTGCAAGCAAACAAACCATATTATTCACATACATACTGGCAGTCAGAGAATAATATCAAAAAGATTAAAATAATAACTAAGAATGAAACACTAATTTGGACCCCTGTTTGGTCCCTTTCAACGTCGCAGTGTTGTCAATGAATCTGATTTCTAACCATATTCTTTAGCTTGAACCAATCTCATCCATGGTGTTTAAGGTGAAGGTTCCCAAGATTTGTTATGTTTTTTTGGGGGGGGTAAATGTAGTGCCAAGAGGTATATATCTCCCTCCACTTTGTGATTCAATACTCTAACGTGTGAGGTTTACCTCCTTGAATTCTCGTATGGAAAGCTATAAATATTTCTTCAAAATTCCATAGAGATTTATCCATAATCCAAGCATTATAGTAGACCAAACAGACGACCCCACATACGTGAAACCAGTGATGTATCTTCTAGTGTTCCAAATAAAGGACAACTCTGTTAAGAAGACAATTCTCCCTCACTTTGTTGTTCTGTGCATGACCCCTCTCTGACTTCCTCATCATTTGGACATTGAGAATATTTTGTTTTTCCATAGGTCCTTCAATCCAAGAGTGATTTTCACCACTGGCGCTACACAATTGTCACTCTAACAGCGCTCTTATCAATCATGTGCACAATGATGGTTGCTTCTTGCTCCAAAGTTTTCCGACCAACTCCTTTATTACTCCTAGATGTTGGCTCTTATGTGATGATGATGGCCTCGTCAAGGCCCAAGCCTCCACTCAACAATTTCATGGTCATCGTGACAAACCAAGGATGATAGTCACATTCTTGTTAGACTTCATCTTATGTCAGTGTGAGATTGATTCTTCTTCAAAACCCTGTTTTGAAGAAGAAATCATTAAATGTGTTGTTTTAGAATATATAATTTATTCTCCCGCTCTTCAAATGGCAGTCGTTTCCTCAGCTCCTATATCTGCAAAAGCACACACAAAAGAAAACAAAACATCATCAGCAATCATGTCCATTTGTTTGATCTGGTCTAGAAGCTGTCTTGTTACAGTTGTCATTTGGTTATACAGCTCTCCATACATCTGGTTACTCAGATCTGGTTACTTAGCCAAGGAATCGCTGGAATGAAAGGCATACTTAAAATCTCTTGACAAGCATATGCCTGCGGCCTTGTTGCTTAACCTCTGCTGCAGACTTCTTGGCACATGAATTTACATTAGGTAGGTATGGTTTATCCCTGGTTAGGGAAAACTCTTGTGCAAAGATTTGAAATAGTCAGAGCTATAAACAAGCTAGAGATTGTCACTCCTAATGCGACCTCATTTCTGAAAATTTTAGCGCTTGAATTAGGGAATTCCTAAAGCAGTTCTTGATTTGAAGGCTCGGCCCCTCTATTAGAGCAAGATTTGAATCATTCTTTAAAGATAACGTTGTTATTTGGCGTGGATGAAAGTTTTCTTTCATCCATGAGGCTAGGCCTACAGATAACGATTCAGCTTTTTTCATGCAGACATTGTATGATCGTGCCATAAGCCACATGGTTGGTGGAGATTTATATTCGCGGAGACTTGCAAGATTATATGCACTATATTGTCTTTATGAAACACAATTGTTTGATAGACCATTTAAAATCTATTTATCTCCGAAGGACTTGGAAAAGCTTAATGTTCTTGTGGTTGATGCGAAGCATAATGGTGTGGGAGTTGCTATAGCTATGGTGAAGAAGATGGTTGCCAAGAATATGTTTCTTTTGGTTTTGTTGAAGTTGATGAGGAGCTAGTTTCTAAAACTATTAATGTGATGGCAAAGCAGCAACATGCGCATCTTCGGATCGCCTCAGAAAAGCATCCCAACGATTCATTGTATTCTTTCACAAGAAATCTTATAATAGAAAAAGAGACTTATCCGATATCCATTGAAAATGTTTTGCTGAGAGGTCGCAGTTTAAAGAACACCAGCTGGATTATTGGAATTGTCATTTTTGCAGGACACGAAAAAAATGTCATGAAGAATGCCTTGAATGTTCCTTCAAAAAGAAGTAGACTAGAGAATAAGATTGAAAAAGTTATATACTACTTATTTGGAATGCTATTCATTATAGCACTATTGGAGGAGTTGGTTGCGCAGTGGGTTTTTCCTCAATAATAATTTATGGTACCTATAACTTGGCAATGATTCAGGATATATCTTTAGTGCAGGCTCCACAGTATTGGTGGACGTACTCATGACTATTTCTCTTATTACTTTGTACAATACAATCATCCCGATATCACTATACGTCTCAATTGAGATAATTAAATTCATCCAAAGTACTCAGCTCATCAACAAGGAGACAAATATGTATGCACAAGCAAGGACTTCAAACTGGAATGATGCGCTGGGACAGGTTGAGTATATTTTCTCAGACAAGACAGGGACATTGACTCAAAATGTGATGGAGTTCCACATGTGTTCAATTGATGGAGTAATATATGGTTCTGACGTATCAGAAGCCCAAACAGTGGGCACTTTTACATCAAAACAGATACATGAGAACAGGTCCAAAAGTGAGTTTCACGAGAAAGGTTTCAACTTCTATGGTCGGGAGGTTGTGCATATTCCAAATCACAAGTTCACTGTGAGTATTGTCCGGAATCTTACTCAGAAGAGAGCCATTGGCGCATTAAGGCTCATCTCGCCATTAGTCATCTAGATACCAATAAAATTGTTTTGTCAGACCGCCAACTGTTGATGATAAGGCCGAGTACGAAGAAGAAAAGGCGGTTTTAACATTGTTTTTAATTTATAAAGGGCCGAATTTGGAGCTTACCTTGTTGGTCCTTCTTGGAAATGGCTCATTCAACATATCACTTCATAATAATTGAAAGTTGGTCCGTGCCAGATGTTATAGTTTTGGTTGAATTAAGGCCTAGAAAATGCTGTGTTTAGAATGAGAGGTGGGATTTCGTTTCATTATTCACAATCTTAAAAGTATACGTGTTGCGTGGCTGCCCTGTTTAGTGCCCGATTTTCGTGATGCATTCTTTTATCAATGAGAAATGCCAAGTCAAGATACGCCTAAAACAGAACGAGGATATCCATTATAGCAAGAAAACAGGAACCAATCTCCTATTTCAAGACTTCAGTTAGTGATTTAAAGGTAGCTGCGCTCCAGCAGTTATTCCATGTGTCTGCCATCGGAGGATTTTTAGGAAGATGTTGTTTTATTTTAGGATAGAGGAAACACTTTTTGCCATTTTTATAATTGCAGGTGAAACAGCGCCCCTGTTTTGGGGTCGATTTGTTTTTTCCATAGCAGCATTTTATTTAATGTATTAAAAATAATCATTTTGTGGGAGAGGAGAGAATTCTGAGTGCTGAGAGGTGTGTGTAACAGAGCTTCATTGTACAGTTTTTAGACAGAGATTTTTAATGAAATTACACAGCTCTGACTTCTGAGATTCTTGTGGTATGAAAGTTAGCATAAGTTTTTCTTCTGTTTCATATGTAAACTGTTATGTTTCATTTCACTTCATGATCATTTCTAATTGAACAGATGAAGTGTTAAGGTAGAATTCATCATTTGTATGCTCTGCCTTTAAGTTTGTTCAATATTTAATGTTTTCTTCTGTTTGACAAGGATTCATCTCCTATGCCCTTGTCAGCTCCTCACCAGTCTTGCCATCCCATTTAATCTCAATTTGATGTTAAATTTCTTGCCTACCTTGCCTCAGTTGATAATCTGTGTTTTTTATTATATTTCTCTGTTCAAGTTGTTACTTTGCCCATGCAGCCCAGAAAAACCCCGTCATTTTATTAAAAACCCCTTTTTATCAATTTACTAGCCTAAAATCAGTGTTACCCTATTGGTCATCTCATCCATTGAAGATTTTACTGAGATTGACCGGGGAGAGCCTTCTCCTACCCCGTAGGGCTAGCTACGAGGATAAATGTTTTGATGTTGCCTTGAGGTTTGCCTTTTTCAGCCTGAGGTGAAATTTCAAGCGCTAACAATTCTGATGGGGTTTCCTTTTCTAACTGCTTTCTTTAAGGCATAAAAGTGCGATGGAGTGAACCTGGTGGAAATGCGACTCGTTGGAGGTCACACAATCGCATATCAACAAGCCACATTCCTTGTAGGATTCCCTCAATGCTGGCGTTGGTTTGTGGTTTCAATAATAATGTGCTACCACCATTTAAAAGGACCTTGTTTAATGTCATTCCTTTTCCATCATTTTGTACATGTGAAACACTCATCATCACTTCTTATTGATCCACCTGCCTTCCGTTGGCACAAACATGACTATGAATCATTCGCGTGACATTGGTTTAAAGGTAGGGGAGCAACAACGTCAATTGGATCAACTGAGGGCAAGGTGGGTCATCAGGTTGTGTTACAATGGAGGTCGTATTCTCGACCATGTCACTAGGAACACCTTGGAACCTGAAGAGGTATCGGAATAGTCGCACTAGCCACTAGCTTCTTTCAACAGTGATTCTGTGACTTAACGACCTTAGGGGAGGTTTCATCGTCGCAACTTTGGTTTGGTCGCATCTATGACTATCTAGCTGTGACTCTGAAGTGTGACTTAATGACCTTGGGATATTGCAATTCGACCCATGCCTCGACTCTCTTGATACTTCATGCATCACCAAATGGATGTTGTGTGTTGTGTTGAGTGCATGATGGCGTTGTTGCATCATAAGAGGGAAGATCCTTCAAAAATGCATCTCATCGCACTCTATTTATTTATGCATGGATCATCATAATGCCCCTTTGGTGAACCTTGGCATCATGCCCTTCCCTCCAAATTGACTTGTTGTGAGGTGGTGGTGTAGCCATGTTTGTTGGTTGCATCTTTGTCCATGCGCATGAATACTGTGTGTATTCTTTGCAAATGCCACTCTAATATGGTGCTAGTGAGGCCTTGAGATGTGGGTTACATAATGTTCTCTTTTGACCTCTCATTGGTGGTTATATAAACGTAATGAACCTTTGTTCTAGTATACGCTGATATGTGCTTCCGCTTATGAATGTATCTTCCAACCATGATACACTATCCCTATTAATGAAGTAGTTAACTTTATATCGGGTTCGTTTTGTGCTTACAATTAGTGTTTTCATGTATTGCATTATCACAGAAGTCGTAGAGGAGGAGAAGTTGCACCAGCCCCTAGCTGTCCCGGGAGTGATTATGCAACTTAGCAACCTTAGAGAGGTCGTATAGTCATAGTTAAGGAGACCAAGTGTGATTTGCGACTTGTGGAGGGATTGCCCGAGAGGAATGTGACTTAGGAAAGTTGTATGTTTGCATTTAAGGTTCAACTCCCAGCTATGAAGTGCGGTCCTGCGATCTGGGGGAGGTACGACTTACTAAGGGGTTGTATTGATCACTAGAGGATGCCACTACGACCTGCACTTAAAAACTAATGCCAGTCCTGTTCGACACAGTCCCCAAATCGCACAAAATCCCTTGTGACCTCAACAGGCATCCAATACGTTGTACATTCTAATGATTTTGATGCTCGGCCTCTTCTACGGCATATGGTCTCCAGGTCTGATACTAGACACTATCAATGGTGAACTACCAAATATTGTATATACTATACCGCCTCACAAGATATTTCACGCTCTCCTATTCTCATTGCGTTATTTTCATTGATCTTTTCAGGCCTTGAGGAGATTTTAAATTGATTTTCATCTATATCGAAAGTCGGAACGTTCAACCTTAAATTTGTGTTTGTTTTTCGACTTGGTGGCCGCAATCTCATAAGAGCCCAGGAGATATTTTTTAACTTGAACAACACATCCCAGGCAAGATAATTTTCATCCTATAAGCAATCGCCTCATAAAGGTCCTCAAATTGTTGCAAAATCCTCAAATTTACCACTTAAACCTCGGACCATTTAATTTTTCTTATGGGCAGTGCACTATCGATGGATCGGCACTTAGAGAAGGATTTGATATGAAGCATACTCGTAAACCTACTATTGACATAGTAGAATATGTGGAACAATCCTTTTCAAATTGTTGTGATATCTCTTCCTCCAGTGTCCTAAACGTGAAGCATGGATATCCATTGTTTGATTCACAACGAAACATTGAATTCCTTTCCCTTTAACCTCATATGCTCGGCTTGTGTGATGGCCCACAAGAATATATTCGAATGCTTTTATGGGTTTACTGTGCATGCTTTGAAGTGTGAGCTTCTTGGTCATTTCAATTTGTTGTGTTCCAACTCAAACAGTAGCTTGTTGTGTGGTGAGAATGCTAGTACGACCTTTATCCATTCGGACTACACCCTTATCGTTTCCCTGAGCACAATGGTCGTCATCCAACACCAAAACCTAGTGTGCTTCTACAATCCTGGGCACATAGATGACTACTTCACATTCGATGTGTTCATTTTGACGTCTGATTGAATAATTTTGCTTTATGTTTGTAAGTCCCAACATGTCTACAACGGCTAGCATTAGGGTCACTTATTAAAAAGTTATTTCTTTTATTTTATAGACATCACACACATGGTAGATCTAATATTTCGATTATGTTCAATGTGTGTGTGCATTCACTTTCCCATGGCATTCATAAAGAACTCGCTTTGTCCCTCTTGTGGTCACGTTCCATCACCTTTATGATATACCTAGTAGTAATTCTCGTTGTGTATGTCATAGAACTTTCTTCTTTCTTTCACCAAAGCGCATACTGTTTCCCCTTAATTTGAATGTCCATTATGCATGAGTAGTCCATTTTAAATGGTGTACACAGTGACTTTGCATGCTTTCATGAGGTTCATGTGAAACAATTTAAACATCCCTCACCCCTTCATTTAAGTGATGTCACATCAGGGCATTAATTTAACATAAGCATTTCCTTGTTTGACATGTGTCCAAGCCACCTTCCCTCGATCTCCTGAAAAAAAGATGAAACAAAACCCATTAGTATACATAAATGTTATAATCATGAATATATTTTGTATGTGAAAGCATGGAAAACAAAAATGAATAAAAATGAAAATAATTCACTAAAGGAACATTAATCACAAGCGTTTAAAATCAAGGTGTTACAAAATGCGGGGGTTGAGCAAATCATGCTTCAATCTAGAAGTCAATTTCAAATTTAGGCATTTCTCGGAGGCACTAATTTTAAGTGACTTTAATATTATGTGTTGCCTATGGTGATGATGTACTTATGGAGTAAGTGTCTGGAAGTACTTGTTAACATGCATCTTGGGTCTACAATCACATGAGCCTAGTGCTACAAGGATGCAAGGGAAAGTTACAACTCTCCCAAACCCTCATGCACATGTTGGTACAGGGAACCAATCATGAGCCCAAGGGGAACATAACATACTACGATTCTTACCATAATGCCCAGCAGTTTCGATGAGAATGCAACTCTAGAGGTATATGAATTACATTAAATCATGAATGGAATCATTATTGTGCCAATATAGGGTTTCTCCCCAAACCCTAGTAAGGTCAACATAATGAAAACTAGACTAGAGTCTTGTTGGCCCACACATGGTGCCGCCACTGATTGAAAGGAAAATTACATAGGGATAATCTCTAAAGTCATGGGAAAGACATCGCACTTCCAAAACCCTAGTGCAATGGTAGGGTCAATGCGTGAGATGAGGAATGACAAAAGAATGCAATATATATCACACGATTGCACGAGTGAGTGCATCGAAAGGGTATGATAAGAACAATCCATGGGGGAATTAGCCAATGAACAACTGAAGCATCCCTTAATGGCTTAAGGCTAGCAGAGGGGGACTCAAAATTTTAGATATGCCCAAAATTTTGGGTGGTGTTGTAGCGGCTACAACAAACAGGTAATGCTGAACCAAACATCATTGGAATGAAATCATTGTGGTCTGTGAAATGCTAGGATAAGCATGGATAATACACTGGAAGCAAGGTTTCTTGGTAAGGGTGTTAGTATAGATAGTGTTTTGCATATGCAATGTCGGGTATAGATGATTTTATGTACATGTTAGATATGCGGTGTTGTGTACATATTTTACTGTCTGCATGATGGATATGTGGTGTTGTGTGCATATGGTGTTGTGCGCATGTTGGATATGCATTTTTGTGTACAAATGATGTTATGTACATGTTGGATATGCAGTGTTATGTACAAGTGGTGTTGCGTTCATGTTGTACATGTGGCACTGTGTACATATGTTTTTACGTGCATGACTGTACAAGTGGTGTTATGTGCATGTTGTGTTGTGTACATGTTGTACAAGTGGCATTGTGTGCAGGTGGTGATGTGTACGTGTCATGCATGTGGAATTGTGTATATGTGGTGTCACGAACCTGTCGTGCGTGTGGTACTCTGCACATGTGGTATTGTGTACACGTTGTATAGGTGGTGCGGCGTACATATGGCGTTGTGTAGGTGGTGTCGTGTATATGTGATGAGGTGCACACATTGTGCAGGTGGTGCTTTGTACAAGTGGTATTGTGTACATGTTGTACATATGGTACTGGTGTACATGTGGGATTGAGTGCATGTCATATATGTTGTGTTGCGGGCATGTGGTACTATGTATGTGTATTGTGTAGTTATGGTCTCAAGATATGTGTACTTGTTGTGGTGTACTCTGTGTGGGTATATGTATCATGTGGTGGTGTACATCAGGTATGGATGTATAATTTGTGTTGTATATCGGGTGTATGTGTATGTATTTTGTGTTGTTGCATGTTGTGTGTGGATGTATGTCTTGTGATGTAAATTGTGTATGTATATGTGTTGTGTTGTGTCATACACCAGACATAGGCACATGTATTGTGTTGTGTTGTGCACTGGGTGTAGGTGTATGTTTTGTATGTCAAGTGTGAATGCATGTATTTCACGGTGTGGTATGTCATGTGTGATTGTATGTGTGGGATGTACACTATGCATGTCTGCACATGGTTTAGGAGAAGGCACTGGGTGCTTGCCTGGTGTGGCAACAGATCTGGAGTGCGTAATGAATAAAGACAAAGGTAGAAGCTAAGGATTGATGAAAGGATAAGTATCAACATTTTATTTAGTTTTATTATGCATATGGTTTATGATTATGGTTTATGATGATTACATGTGATTTATGATTCTTGGTTTGTGATGGTTACATGTGATTTATGATTTTAATCTATGTTGGTTGTGTTTTGAGCTAACTTGATATGATATGTCTATTCATGATGTTTTGATCAAATAGTTAGTTTGACTTGTTGTGACAGGAAATGAATAGGATTGCAAGCATGTGTTATTGACGAGCTACCAATGAGGTATTATTTGAAGTTATTTCAATTTATTTTGAATCTAATAGAAGTTATTTGCTTGGTACATGAAGCATGAACATGCCTGGTTGGGTGGTTGAAATTGACTATAAGAATTAGTAGCACCAGCGAAAGAAATTGAAAAATGTAGCAATATGTTGGTAAAGCACTTTAGGAGTAGGGCCATTGTGGGACATTGGTACCCAATAGTGTCCACTGATTTCCATGAGCACGCTATGACCGATATGATGGTTTTGAGACGGGGATATGCCTTGGTTTTTGTATCTTCTGATGTGAGGCAACATTTCCAAAGGATGGACTACCCAAGATGGGGGTTCCAACGGAACTTGGAAGGTGAGTGATTGCACGGAAGGGATTGACAGGATTGCCTCAGGGACTCTGTAGCAAAGAAGGGAAGGTCAAGGATGGATTTATTTTTGTCATTAAAATTTCTATATGGAATCAAATGCACATTAGGAGTGTGCCCTGGAACGATGAGTCAGTAACTATTCACTGAGAGGACAAGTGGCACAAGATTATAGCACTGGACACTAGATGCAAATTTGACTTTGTAGTGGATTTTGGACTTGTTGGGAAAGAGGTGAATCCTAGTATTACTTTGATAGTGGAGGTGTGATCCTTTGGATTCCCTTGTTGATTGATACGGGCATCATATCCTTTATTTGCTGGTTTATAAAATATGCATATGTGTATATGTGGTTATTGTAAATATAGTAACAAGCTATGTTATAAAGCTCCAGTATGATGTATGGTTGTTATATAGTCATGTTGCTATGTTTTAGCATATGGTCATTGTAAATACTGCAATGAGCTATACTATAAAGCTCCATGGGTGGTGTGTTTTGTTTCAACATTCTTATGGTTATAGGTGTCATTGAACATCGAGGACGGTGTTCCCCCAAGGGGGAGGGTTCTTCAACAATCGTGGTTAAAAACTCATGTAAAATATATAAATACCAAGGATGATGGGACACATATTCCAAGCTGATTGTTGGGAAATACATCCTATGGTGTGTTCATTTGGTTGTTTATGGCTAAGGAAATTGGCAAAGGCAATGGCCAAGGCTTTGGAAAGGAAAAAGGACATTTTTGGCACAATTATTTATGAAAATATAGGAAATTAGTTGAAAAGGAAGATGAAAGGTCACAGGTTGCAGGTGAGGAGGAAAATGAAGGAAAATAATGGAAAATGAAGAAAATAGAGGCATCATTAATAAAAAGGATTATGAGGATCATTTGTCAAGCTCTTAGTTAGTGTAACCTTTTGTCAGTTGAGTTTTGGAGCCTTCGCATTATTCTCTCTCTCTCTCTCTCACTCACTCTTTGACACTTAGAGTTTCTTAGAGTACTTTGCATTGGAGCAAGAAAGGCAAAGAAGGCAAGAGGAAGCAAAAATCAAGCAGGGGAAAGCCAAGATCAAGCAACAAGACAGGATTCATTGCAGGTATCGAGTTGCATGTGTATTTTCCTTGATAGATTTGGCATGCATGGGATTGCATGTGTTTCTTTTCTACCATGGCATGGGTTTTGCCAGGTGTGACAATATTTTCAGCCTAGACTTGCCATTTCTTGATAGCTTTGATGAGAAGGGTTCTCTCATTCAGTTTATGTGGGATGGATGGATTGGATTTGAAGCTGAGTGGGGTGGATCTCTGAATTGACAAACACATGGTCTAAGTGGTCCCTGAACCAAACTAAGGATCATGAAGCCACTGGCCTGGTAACCCCTTAACCTGACTGTGGGTTGTGGTAAAGCCAAATTGTGTGCCTCGGTGAGCCTAGGAATCCTTATCGGTGAATGGAGGGATATACGTAAAGCCAAGAGGTGGATTTTCTCTCCATTGGGCCTAGTGATCCCAGGATGGGATGCACAATAAAGACTAGAGAGTATGTCTTGGTGTAGGGCATAGTGATCCCTGGATCAGACTGTGGATACATGGTAAACCCTGAGAGACTAGGAGGCACTCAAATTCCTTATAGTGTAAGCGAAGAAATCTGATGGAATGCATGTTGATTGGTGTTTTTTGGTGTGTTCTATGAGTCCCATATTCATGCTTGGAATATGGCATGGGGGTGATTAGTGAAGAGAGTCTTGGCGTAGTCAATCTATGTTCGGGTGGAACGTGGTAGTCCCATCTTCGGTTGGTTCATTGCATTCATTAATGAGAAATTCATTCCCTTGATTTTCATGTGTAAATGTACCAATATATATTGGGATTTTATGGTTGATATGTTTATGATATCTTTGTTCCTATTATGCTAGTTATATGCATGTTTTATGACAAAAATTATATATGGCTCTCAACATTATTTTACTTGTATATGAATGGATAATGTGTTTCTAACCTAATAGATGATAATGCAACAATTGACATGAGGGAAAAATGGTTCATAGTGATTCTCAGATAAGTATGATATCCCTACACTTAACTCTATTTTTACACATATACGTTACATGTTGATGATATGTTTGACGAAATGTTTGTCATGGCTAGTAGGGGTCTGGTTGTGGTCTTGTTCAATTTATTTCTTTTGCATCATTATTTCCCTATATTTTTAGTGCTTCTAAGCTATCGCTTCATTTTGGGCAGTGGCCTAGGCTCTGGACTTGAAAAAGTGGCTTAAAACCCGGGGTCACTGGCACAAAATTTCCAATTTTGGTCCCTGATCGATGGCAGGCAAGCCTGTGAGAGTGAATTTGGGTTGTTGGTCGCTCCCTTGCCCACAGCATGAGAGAAACTATGGCCCAAGAGATCCAGAACAACAGTGGGACCCAGGGATAGGCTGTCTAAGTGGCTAACTTGTCTGCTAAGGATTATGTTGATGATGTTGGATAATTGTGTGTGATGTTCCATCGATTCCACTTCCTTAAGGTCACATAGGAGGTCGAATATGATCATAGTAGCCCCTCGTCTCATGTTTACCCTGATTGGCATGGTTAATCATATAAACAATATTAGTTAATCATATTTCTTAATTTTTGGTGATGGAATTCACCAATACAATATTTTATTGGTTGTTTTAATTTTGTGATGACATCTATGTTTTTTGTAGCTAGATTTCGAATAAATCACATGGGCAACGCTTGATGGTCAATGTTTCGAACCTACTAATACGACTCATCCTCCGAACCAATGGAATCTTTTTCTTTATTATATTTCAGTTAATTAAGCGATATTTAAGCTTAGTGACATGTACTAGCTACTATGTAGCCCTTGTTATATTAAAAACATATTTTAATAAATTTAATTATTAAAATATATATATTAATAAAAAATAAAACACACACACACATATATAAACAATATTACTTAAATCTTATTTCTTATTTTTTGGATATGACATTCAATAATACAATATTCTATTAGTTGTTTTATTTGTGTGATAAAATCTTTGTTTTTATTATTTTTTAGTTTAATTAAGCTATATTTAAGCTGAACGACACATACTAGCTAACTATGTAGCCCTTGTTTGTATAATATTTAATTTATATTATTACATTTATTATTTATTTTTTTTTTTTTTTATAATTATTTTAATTTTTGTGTGTGGATTAGTTAATTTTAATTATTTAATTAATTCATTTCATTTTATTTTTATTTATTTATTATTTTTTAAATAATTATTTTTTTTTTTTATATTTAAATTGTTATAAATAATAATTATAACTTTTGGGGAAAAAATAATAATTATTATACTTATAATTAAAAAGTTTTTGCAATTTATTAAACTCGAAATTAAGATTTTATTTTTTTATTTAATACAATAGTGATTTTCTTACAAGCTATAATGATTATTATAACAATATACTTGACGCATGGTAAACATGTAGCTTCAAGGAATTGTTTTTTGATCATAGAACATAAGAGTAAGTCATATGACAAGGGAAGCACAAGGCAAAACCCACAGAGAGAGTCAGTTTCTAAAGGAGGGCTAAATCAAGCACCAACATATTCAACAATTGCTCTTTCAATTTCCTATTGTTTCTTCTAGTCTTCCTTCATTCATCTAGTGCATTGGTCAGTTCTCCTTCAAGGCCAACTTCACATTCACCTTCTTCTTCGGAATCTGGCTAATCTTTGTAGATATGTTCAATTTTTTAGGCCATGAGAAAGCATTCATCTAACTCTTCTTCGAATTTCCATTCATTTCTCCCTTTTGATGAATAATTATCCTCTTTGGAATAGAATCTCTTAATCTTTTGAGATTTTCCTTCCTTATATTTTTTAGATCTAATTCTATTCCTATGGTCTCTTTCCTTTTCTTGATATTTTTCTTTAGAATAATGACATTAAGAAGTGAACTGGCCAACTTTACCACAATTAAAGAATTTGAGAAGTAACTTACCTTTATAGTTGCCAAATCCCCTTTTTAGATGTCTCACAAATTAGGATACTTCTCCGCCTGACTCGTGGAATGAGAATTATTGAGGTTCTTTTGCTTTCTTTGAGACTTTGAAGGCAACCTCATGTGGTCCTTACCTCTCTTTCCCTATCCTAATTTCATATGTTGTGAGAATTCCATGTATTTCTTCCATCTTTAAATTGTTTAGGCCCTTCATCTCCTTAATGTTTGAGATCTTGGCATTAAATCTAATAGGAAGAGATATTAATATTTTTTGAACAAAAGTTTCTTTATCAAACTTTTCATTAGGAACTTTAATGGTATTTATCATTTCATCAACTCTAACAAAAAAATTGCAATATTCTCATATTCATTCATCTTTAAACTTTCAAACCTCATTGTGTGTGTTTAAAATTTAGCTTTCTTTACCATCTCGTCTCTTTCATGGTTTCTCTAGAATTTATCCAAAATCTCCTTGGTAGACTTACAATGCATTAGTTTCATGAACTTTGATTCAACAAGACCACATGGAATTATGTTTGTCGCCTTTGCATCGTTTGCAAAGTCCCTTCTTCCATATAAATCTACTAGAGGAGTATCTGGATTTTTGTATCCATGTTCAACAAACACCAAAATGTCAACACCAAGAGACACTAAATAAGTGTTCATTCTTACCTTCCAGAAGGTATATCTGGTCCCATTTAAAAGTGGAACTCTGCTTGAAAAGGATTTGTCCTAACTAGCCATTGTTTCCCTTAAGATGTACCTTCCAGTGTTTAGATTGTTCCCAAACAAACCCACTCACATACCAATTATTGGATTTGACCATTATACTAAGGGATGGGGGAGTGAATTAGTATAATATGATTTTACAATTATATGAAACATTCAATCACAAAACAATGCACAAGTTATACATAGAAACACATCTTGGAGAAAACCACAAAACTTCTTTTCTTTATATGATTAAAGCAGGAACCAACCTATTGTTATAACCTTTGTAGGCATTTGGAGGCACCTTCTTTAATTATAATAACAACTAAAAAAATTTATATCTCCTTCCTATTTTTTCTCTTTCAACAACCTTTTCCTTCTAATTCATTAGCAGTGTTCTCTAACGCTGCACTTCACAACAATCTATTCTACAAGCTCCTTACTTGTTCAAATCTCAAACTTCTCATCTTCACACACTTTGTTTATCTGTGTTTACAAAGGTCTGCCACCACATTGTATCCATGTTTTATTTTCATCTCTTACACAATCATATATCTACAGATCTCATATCCCTTTGCATAGTTTGCACATTCACTTTTCCTTTATGCTCTCCACATGATCATACTATTTTTACATGCATGCTCCCCTCACTCATTCTTCCTGATGATGTATATGCTTTGATCACTGCATTTTCCTTTAACTTCTAATTTAATATATATATATATATATATATATATATAATATATATATATAATATATATATATATATATATTTGCATGCTATTTTCTTTGTTTGGATTTATCTTTGCACCTTTTCCTTCTTAAGCAATTTTTTTCGTTTAATGTTATGCAATCAATTCTTGTAACTGAATCCCTAGTGGAACTTTAACTGCTAGAATTTTGACCTCTCGCAATGGCCACTTCAATGTTTATTATCACAAAATAAATACACTAAGAACTTCTAATCAACACTGGTTTTCCATGGAACTTGGAGAAACTAGGACTTTGCTAGTCGAACACAATATTGAGACTGAAATATCGAGACTAGTAAATAGAACTTTACTTTGATGGAGATATTTTCTGCTTGCTATAACTGACATCTAATTTTCATGTCACTTCGGGACTTTTCCCCTTCAAATGATCCACTACCTTTCCCATTTCAACATCTAATGGTCTGATTACCTGATATTGGATCCACAAGTGTGTGACTATGGTTGTTACATGATTTTCATCTATTAATGGTAGAAGCACCAAGGTTCTTTAACAAATGAAAACTTTACCAAGCATGGTCATAACATCAATCTCAAGCTTTTGAGTTTGTTACATCATGCCACCATGGACTAATCATCGAGTTCCATTTGTTCTTTTGTCATGTGTCGTGTCATGTCACCTACCAAGCGTTCACTTAGCCTGTCGAAAATGCCATATCATCCTACCACTTGTTACTTGTTATTATTTCCATGTCAATAGTTCTTGCCACCTTTCACTCCACCTAGTCACTAGTAACTGGCTTGTTTTGGCCCCACTTTGTTGGGAGTGATGGAACATATGCTTACTTCCACAAATAAATTTCCATTGCACAAGCTTTTCTTCCACAGAATTGTTGCTTCTACACAAGATTTTCTTATGCACAACCTTTTCTTACACACAAGTTATGCTTTTGCACAAACTTTGCTTCCACACAAGATTTTCTTAATCTATTTTTTCACATATCTTCATGTCATATCATGGAGTAGAGGCATATTTGTGCCTTTGAAAAATATTGATACTCAAGAGATCTAAAAGACTCTTATCCCTTGGATGTTGACCTGTCGTCCCTCTATGATCATAATCCATGACTGGGGGGCTACCTCCTTGGCTTTTTAACTTATGGAATTAACATTAATGACTCCTAAACCTTTTGGATTCTAGCCTTGACATCAATGAAAACAATACCAACAACATCCCCCTTTGTCATTGATGGAAACCCCTAGCGAAATTGGAAACCATTCGCATCCTTGTGCACTTTGAGTGTTACCTGCCACTTTGCTAGTGATTTAAGATCTGAATGAAGTAAAATCTACACTAACTTATTTCACATCCAATTTCTAGGTTTTGCATCAATGATAGAATACTATATTAGTTAATTTATCTTCATATGCTAAACTTTAATTACTCTAAACTAAATTCGCAACTAATGTTCAAATGCTCTACACCAAGTTTTTGTTTAATGGAGCTTGATTGTTGTTACACAAAAAACTACAAATACCATATTTAAATGTGTACTAGTGTCTAAACTCTACCTCAATAGTTGGTCTCTCCTATGACACCTCACCTGCAACTCCAATGGCCAAGCAAGTTAACTCTCCCCCTTTGACATGAATGGAAAATTGTTGTATCTACAACTTTGGATAGAAATTAATACTATTTTCATGGCTTAGAATGTTGGCTATGCATGTCTAAGATTAATTTATCATGCATGATTTCTCATCTAAACTCCCCATGAATTGATGCTTCTCCTAATGGAAAAATCTTCCCCTAAACTGATTCTTCTCCTGACAAGCAACTCTCCCCCTAATCTATTGTCACCAATTGATGCTCAAATGACCAAGTGAACTCCTTCTGAGTATTGGAAATTTTTCGAATCTTTCCATTTCAAAGTTCTTCTCCTGCATCTCATTTTCTTAAGATGTGACGACAAGTTTCCATTCTCCTTACTTACAGGACTATTGAGATGGGAGAGATATCACTCCCAAATTCTATCTTAAATACTCAAATGGATTCCTAGGAAGAGCTTTGGCGAAAATGTATGCATCTATTCTTTAGTAGCAATATACTAGAGCCAAATAACTCTTTAAGCTACATTTTCTCTTAAGAAATGATATTTAATAAGAATATGTTTGTCCTTGATCATAGGCTTTTGTGATTCATCTTGTTTCTGAGATTTTTTTCTAGATTAATCTTTAGAATGAACCACGGTAGTTGGTTTGAAACGTTGACCATAAAGAGTGATTATGTGATTAATCCAGAAACTAATATTAGAAATATGATTTGTCTTGGAATGCATTTCTGGATTCTTAGAAATGTTAATAGCACTAGTATTATCACACATAATTAGTATGGGGTGAGCGTATTCAACCTTGCTATCAAATTTATTTTTATCCACAGAATTTGAGTGCAACATATTGCTTGTGCTATGTACTAAGCTTCAATTATAGACAATGGGATAAAAATTTTCTTTTTACTTAGCCATGACACTAAGCAATTACCCAAAAAAAAAATTGCACCACTTGTGCTCTTTCTGTCGTCAACATTGCTTGCCCAATATGCATTTGTAACACTCCCTCCCACCTCTTTGGACTTATCTAGGCTGATGGAAGGTGTTACTTTTAACTCACCCAACCTCCATGGTCTCACTATGAAGATGGGGTTAAAAAATTCAAACTTCTCCAAAGCTTATGGAATTAACTTTGGTTAACACCATCACATTTAACTCGTTGAAATATTTTTGGCGATATAAATTTTATCCCAATCCAATATCTAGATTAAGAGTTATTCCCTTTCAAATATTGACCAATTAACCCTTTCCACATCAACAAAATGTTGCCATGTTGCACCCACACGAGACCCATGTGATCTTTCCATGTCATCTGGAACACTTGCATAATGTCCACACGGCCATTGTCATACATCCATGGCACTTGCCACCTGACCTCAATTTGTGTGCCCCAAAGGATCCAACCCCTTCATGCAAATCAACAATTCCCTTTATATATGGATTTCGGGGATATCTAGGTATGCACGAAATTTGCACCGTGGTAAACTCCCTGGAACCCCATACCCCTGTATACCATATCTCCAAAATTCTATCTGGACCTAGCCCACCATCCGGTTCCCCCAATGTGTGTACCATGACTTCAACCCCAAATGCCTGGATACTTCAATGAGTTAACACATCCTACCTCACGCTCTTCATCTCACCACACCATACCCACCTTACATACTTTACACAATTTACGAAATATGGCTTTAACCTAATCCATCTCATAATTATTTTTCATTGAGCACCACTCCTGGAACTCGGATTTACTTACCAAATGATATACCTTCCTTCTCTTCTTAAGTGGGGCCCCACCAGATTTTACCTTTAATTTATATTCTTCTTGAGATATCTGGATCATTCTGAATCTAATGCATTCTCAAGAATGCAAAAGCATAAACCACCGAGATGCCCGGACTCCCGGATACATCTACTAGCCTAAAGTACATCTGGCCCTCATACAAAGTCCCACCAGTGACTTATCCAGCCTCAGATACCAACTTTATTTCTACAGTACTTAGACTTAGAAATTCTAAGGAATTTCCACAGACTCATCCCAATATTACCCTGAAGCATAATGTTTCTCAAAAAACAAATTGCCATAGGGATGAAACCCTCATTCCAATACTAACTTTTTAGACATTAAACATATTAATAATGCATCAATGATTCTATCAACATGCTTACTAACAAACACAAAAACAAGCCAAGCCAGGGCTAACACTATGTAATTTCAAGCACAGTGGCATCATATAATTCCTTGGAATGAATCCCACACAATACTGTCAAATCCACCAATAGATCATACATTGCAACATTATCAATCCATCACCAAGTAAACAAACAACAATCTTTGACAATCAAAGCTCCATGGGATCAATATCATGCCAAAGAATAGAATTCACAAATTGTAACAATTTAATTGAGCACATCAACCATTCATACATGAACATGTAAATAACTCAACGACTTAGGAATGTATCAACAAATATAGAGGCCTCGAAGCCCATCATAACCATGAGAACATCCACATATGCATTTCATTGTAGACAAATAGGAATAACCCTTTCCTCCATGGTTATAACACATTACAACATCATACACACATGGTCATAGCACGCAACAACACCATTCATTATTCATAGTGCATATATGTACAAGTAACTTAACTTAGTAAATCAACTTGAATGACTGGCAACTGAGGGAGGGACTTCAAATCTCCACCCAACCATAGGTCAGCCACATTGCAATCTTCTTGCATCTAACCACCCCCGAACCAAATTCAAATTTTGAGGAGTTAAGTGCTAAAGGGAATTCATATGAATACCAAAGAACCAAATCACACAGGAATCTAGAGCTCACAGTGTCTTCACCTATTTACGAGGATCCAGAGCACACAATGTCTCCACTTATTTATAGGGATCAAGAGCACATAGTGTCTGCACCTACCAAACACTTCAGGAATCCAAAGCACACAGTGATTCCACCTACAAACCCCTATAAGGATCCATAATACACAGTGACTTCACCTACTCTTCTCTTGTCTTCACTTCACGCCATGATTCTTCGCGTGTTTCTTCTCCTACGCATACAAATTTCTTCAGCAAGCTCCCTTGCATTTCTTATGCACATCAAAGCATACCACTCTTACATTCATCTCTCTGCATAGTTAATCATATTTTTATTGTTGATGGTGCTGGACCCACCAACATTTAGGGGATCATTCCGGTATGAAGTCACAACTAGACCTCACACCATTTGGTGTGGGAGTCCCATCCGGTATGATGGCCCAGTTGCCATTGTCTTAAGTATTTGCCTCAACTCTTGCTTGTCAGCATAGGAGAGTGGTCTTCTTTGCCTTCGAGAAGTGAGGTCTGCGTGCCCGGTGAGTGCTAGTGTACTCGTGTCAATGGTTATTTCATTGTAAAGGGAGAGGGTTAAAGTGAGCCCTAAGTTGGTTGGGATGCAGTCCCAACTCGACTAGGAACACACAACACAACAGGACGTGCACAGCTTCCGGAGGAGCACGAATGTGGAAGTCAAACATACAAGGTATGATAACACATAAAACACTCAACAGATGAGTCTGAACGAGTGCAATGGTTGTTACAGAAAGCTTCATGTGAAAGGTTTGTCCGATGTCTGGGAGAGTAGTCTACACGGGTGAGACAATGTTAACAACATATGCAACACATTTCCATTAATAGATTATGTAATACAACAAGTGAAATAGTTCACATGTAGAACACAGTTTAATGAAACATGCATTACAAGTGTTAAAGATTAGTCTTACAATAGAAACAATACATGTGTGAAAACGTGTTGGCCTGTTAGCAAGCTTCTGAATTAAGCGAAAATTCCAAGACACATTGTTACACCATACATCACTAACCCAAGTGCGGGGCGTTGGGGCCACTACTTACTCCTCAAATAAAATATTACAGACTCTCTTTGCTATGTGGGAGGAGCTGAGGTGAAAATTCTTTTACGTGTATAAATGAGGGGGTATTTATAGCCAAGAGTGAAATTGACCCTTGTGGCTATTCGACTAACCTCATGACGTTTCATTTCCATGACTTTTTGACTTACATGACTCTTTCTTCAACAAGTGGGTCTCTTGGACTTCCACATTACATCACATTGATTGAAAGCATATCCCATAGTAGAGATGTGGACGACATGACTCGACATGACAGTGCCGGTACATTCGTGATAATTCTGGAGTGCATGTCGAGCTACAGTGTTCTTGGGTGATGGATGTCTTCATGATGTATCACAGCTTCACCTCCGCATGGAAAATTGCGTGGAGTCTTCAATGATCTTTGGTCCGCTTGATGATGCTTAGGCACATTGCTCTTTGTTTGCATGTTGGGAGGCTTGACAAGCTCATCTATTCGTGAAAGGTGCATGTTTGTCCATTCGTCCGTTTGTGAGCACATCTTGCATATTTGCTCATCCATCCATCCATGAACATATCTATGCATGATCATTCATTCGTGAGCACATCTCTTCGCATACATCATTTGTTTGTCCATTAGTAAATATCCTTCTGCATGTGCTCCCTTTGTTCATCCCATTCGTCGTCTTGCCATGTTTGTTGGTGTATTTGTACCTACAGTCACTCATGGCGAGACGACATCAAATCCAAAACCTCCTAGTCTACCATGACACATGATCATTTCAGATGTAGGTGTCCAGGAGAGACCGCAAGGTTGTGAAGAGGGATGATGGCTCTCGGCATTGTTGATGAAAACTACGCAAGAGTCACTGAGTGATGGATATGAGCAATCCATGTCGACATTATCTGTCTGTGAGGTCTGGCTCCGCTGGAAAGCAAAATTGTGAAAATTTTGGGAGGGACAGTCCAGGTTGCAAGAAGGCAAGGTAGGCAAGATCTGTGCATTTTCTGGAACGAGCGGGAAACAGGGGCTGGAAGGTCAAATTTGCCCAATTTTCTGTAGGAATAGGTCGGGTTGTAAGGAGGGTCTGTAGGCAGGGATTGCGCAGTTTTTGGGATGAACTTCACGGGAACCTGGTAGCCAAAACTACACAATTCCCAGAGGGAACTGGTAGTTGGTTGTTGGGGTCACTGGCAACCAAAACTACGTAATTCCAAAAGAGAACTGGAAATTGACTTCTTAGTCACTGGCAATAGAAACTGCACAATTCTTGGAGGGAACTGGCAGTCTGCTGCTAGGAGCTGCTGGCAGGGGAATCTGTACTAAGGTCGGGAGGTCGAACTATTGATCATCTCTGCGCAATTTCTGAGCTGAGCAGACTGTCAGGAAATAGAAGGCTTGCTCATGAAAATTGCACAATTTAATAGATGAGCAGTCAATCAACTATCGAGGTGATTGACTAGGAAAACTGCGCAAATTTCTGAGGGAGACATGGACAGGCACTTGGTGTCGGTATGGCCTGTCTATGCAATTTCCTCAGTCAGTTGAGCGATTAAGGTCAGTGTCCTTTGCACAATATTTTAGAGGAGTCACCCCTAAGGTGACTGTTAGGTCCGACTGTCCAGGTAGTCAGCATGAGAGTTGATTGAATCGCTTGCGGGCAGTGCAGCTTGAAAATACTAGCTTGGTGCTTCTGCATTGTTCTGGTTAACATTCAATCGAGCCGATGTTAGGGTGATGGTCTAACTATCAGAGGGGATTTTGATCATCAGAACTTCAACAAAATGACTAAGTGTGTGAACAATCAAAAGATGCATAGGTGATCATACAAACACACACTCACATGACTCGACGACGAAACGACTCAAACCATCGAGACACACATGTTCAACATGACTGACCGACGGTGCAAGTGACAAATGCAACACTCGTGATTGACCATTCATTGATCGAGATGATGCTTGCGTGATAATGAATGTGACTCTGTGTGTGAGTGCGACAAATGCTTTCATAGTGAACACAACAAGCACATACGAAGCAAAGACTTTGAGCATAACCAGAACATGGTCACAAGAATGACTTAGACACTAGCATGCAGAAATTTGAATGAAATGAACAAGCAAGGAAGATGCAAGGACTCATACGAGCTCACAGAGTGAACCCGAGTGTGTGCAGTCATTAAGTGGAACTCTCAAGGGAGACTCTGAAATTGGTGTAGGCCAAAATTTTGGAGGGTGGTTATAGCCACTACAACACTTGGCGATACACTAGTAGAACTCCAGCTTCTCTTTTTTGGTTCATCGCTAGCATAGGGCCTTGGTCTTTCGAGGAGTACTAAATCACTGTGTGGGTTACTTAAGCTTCCCCACTTACCCCATGGACATACATGGTTTACCTTTTTCCAACTCAGTCAAACACAATCAAAAGTTCAGCTTGATCTTAGTGTTTCGAATTCGGGAAGAGTAGCTTAGCTCGTGAGTTGAAGATTTTCAAAGTATAAGTTTTCATCTCTGGTGTTGCTCTATTGTTAGCAGGCCTGGACAGTACCCCGACGGAGTCACGCAGGAACACACACATTTCTCCACTGTCAGCGAGCCTGGTCAGTACCCCTGTGGAGTTGCATGCTTCACCTCTCTGCGCAGGAATCCTTTCTCTTCTTTCACCTTTGTATTTTTCAAGAGCACTGTGCATAGGCACTTATTTATTTTTGGGGCAGAAGAGGGATCCCAACTTATTGAGAGCTGAAGATGTTGTTCTTTCAGAGAAGCATGTAAAACCTCTGACATAGGTTTTCTCATTTAGATTTTCCCCTTATCCGTTTCTACTAGTTGGATGAGCTTGAACACACAGAGCAGAAGGTTGAGTGTAAGCATGGGGCTTCCCAGTGTGGACACAAGTTTGTGGTTGGGCCAAAACTTCCCTTGCATACGGTTTGTATTTTCCGTCAAGACTTCATTGGCTGAAGGTTATAACCAAGCACAAAGAAGACGGACACAACACTGACCAAGTGCTGCAATGTCACAAGTCTCTTCAAATTTCAGCCACGTATTCTATTCAAAAGTCGGAACGTAGTAGTTGGTAGCACTTATTTCTGGAAACAAAAGTAGTAATATATCAAACAAACAAAATGAACATGGACAAAAATAGTAAGCAGAATCAAACAAAACACAAACAAAGATAATAAGTAAGGAAAACAGGATGAAAACAACAAGCAACAAGCAAACAATGTACATGGCACGAGTGCGGCCCGACCTACTAAAAATAATGCTTGAGATCTTGGCCATTGACAGGAAGGTTGTCAATCCTCCCGTCAAGTGATTGCAAATGATATGTGTGTGAGCCAAGCTTCTCGTAGACCAGTGAAAGTCCACTAGGCTCCGCTATTGGAGCCTGGTGGCATTCCAGAAAACCTTCAAGTGAAGACAACACCATTGTTTCAGGTACTGTGTGAAACATGGGCTCGGATGATGGCACGAGGTAGTTGTTTTTATTCTGGGAAGGGTTCAATTTTTTGAATTCAATGCATAAACGAATTTTCCCGGATTTCTTACATGCGGGATTTAAACTAGAAAACCAAGTATGATGACGAACTTTGCAAGTAGTCCAATCACCCAAAATGTTAGTAAATTTTTTCTATAAAAGGAGTGAAAACAACATGTATGTGTTACCTGGTTTTCGTTGCAATGGCTTGTCTCCTCCTTTACCTTGAACCTCATGTTGGATTGCTCACATGTAGTGTGTACTAAGGTCATCATCTACCCATGCAGACCCATCCCAGTACTGTTTGGTCAAGCATTCAAAGATTTGTCACTACTATGGTGTGTAACTTGCACCAAGATTTCCCATCTTCGAATCATGATAGATTCCCAGGATGCTTTGTTCGTTCGTAGCAGTGGTCCTTTGTCTATTCAACATGATATCTTCATAGTCAACATCATTTTTTGTGCATTAAAACATCAAACATCTCGAAATCATGCATTGTATGTTGTTTTGGACGACTGAGATACACTTGGTCCTTGAGCCATCATGTGTTTTAGATTCGTCAAGACTCATGGCCCACAACTCGTCTGTACATGGACCATTGGGCATGCTAGTACTACTGCTACTACTGTTGTTACTACTACTGCTACTATCAAAAAAATAAATTGTACAAGTTTCATTACCATCAATTGGGCAAGGAAGGAGTCCCAACTGCGTGTCTACTGAGGTTGGAGCTGGCCGTGTAGGATAACACTCCAATGTTGTTTCCAGGAGGCAGTTGCCAAACATGAGTTTTGCAAAGGCTAATGATTAGTTCTCACCATTAAGGGGAGTGACATTATGTTTCATATACCTGTCAGATAACACTTGGATTTGATTGCATTTGCCTTTGTATGGAAGCCACATGTGAGACCAGTTTGTAAAAAAATATCCATCTAGCTTGCTAGACCAGTCTCTGCTGAGTAGCAATCCATATGCTTCCGGTATGTCCACAAAAACTATGTTGATGCATTGGTGGAATCGACTATCATGATATAGTCAGATGATCACGTCTCGCAGTTCACCAATGGCTGGTACTGATGTTTGATCAAGTTGGATGATTATCGTGGATGTTTCGCTCCATTGTGCATTGATCTTCTTAGCAATAGAGAGCAGCATGACATTGGCTACCATG
This sequence comes from Pinus taeda, assembly GCA_000404065.3. NCBI lineage: Eukaryota > Viridiplantae > Streptophyta > Pinopsida > Pinales > Pinaceae > Pinus > Pinus taeda. Next base: position 85,109 of record APFE031183499.1, read on the forward strand.
GCAAAATCAACCAAGCAGTTATGAACATTGTAGTTGAAAACTTCAAATGAAAGCAGGAATGGGGGGCAACCTGAGTTTTCTTCTTCCATCCGAAGTGTATTAAGCACAATGGAAAGTGATCCGGGAGGTGTGCCTGCTCCCTTGCTAGTAGAGGTTGTGTTGTTTATTGTTGTCTGTCCCAATGCATGCAACATGATATCTCACTGACTCTGAACTTTGGATAACTCGAACAAGTTGATGTTCACTCAAGTTTTCTTCATGTCATCAATTATGTTGTAGTCCAAAGGTGGTAGACTTATCGAGGTGTCAGGGGTGGCACAAATCTTCGTGTTGTCCGGCAAAGTGTTTTGCAACTTGCTACTCATGGATGTACTCTTATTCGTCGTTGTATTCCTGGACTTTCTTTGTGTTTGTTTCTTTGAGACGAGTGGTGGATCGGCCTTCTTTATCAGTAATCTCACCTTCTCTTGCATTTCCCCAAGTGTAGGGGGGGCCCCTTTACTCCTAAGATTGTAATGATCATTTTTCTTTTGGGGTTGCTTCTCTGTGTTCGTCTTCGAGATTACTCGCAAGCACTAATATCCGTTCACCACATGCCCAAAACTTGGTGTTTCATCAGGTGCAACCTCTTCATCATCATCAATGTCTTCCAGATCCTCATACATATCGCCTTCTGCATCAACTGTATGATTGCAGACATGTTGGGTGTGGAGCCTGATTATCTTCTTTATTCAGATGTATCACCGCATTGGACCCCAATTCGTAATGTGGCGACAACACCGCCCGTAATATTTGCGCCGCAAGGGGGGTCCAGGGGGGGCAACAACAATCTTTAGGAACCCCCCCCCCCCCGCAGGGGATGGGGAAACGCCCCCAATGCAAAAATAATGTAAAATTGCCTTGTAAAATGTTGTAATTTTGTAGTCAATCTGGGTCGTTGATTAGGTAGAGATCTAACGTTAGAAGTTATGTTTAATTTAGGTTTTTTTTTCCCTAGAAGGCAACCCCTCGCTATATATGAGGGAATTATATTGCATCTATGTATATCGATATTCTAAGTGAGAAAGAGAGAGGAGATTGTGTGAGAGAGAAGATGGAATTACAACTGATTTGTTGTAGGTTGTATCTCTCCATTTTACTGGATAATATAAAAGGAAGGATTGGATGTTTCTTCGTGGGCGTAACCCAAATTTGGTGAGCCACGTATATCTGTGTCTCTCTTGTTTTATGCGTTTTCTGTGTTTATATTTCTGCAATATATTTTATGTGTTCCATTGCTCTGTAATATATAATTTTCTAACAAGACAGAGCTAACGACTCGCTTCTAATCAAAACAAGAGTTCTCAGGGTGATACTCTTCGTGGAAGGAACAAACTTAGGATCTACGCACTGATCAAGTTTTTGAAGCGAACCGGTTGTTGCTTGATGAGCAGGTTGATGAATTGTTTGTCTGTGTTTGTCTGGGTGGATGACTACTAGAAAATGTGTTTGTTTTCCGTTGCTTGAGTTCGGACACTTCGGTGGTCAAGTTCTTGACAAGGCATGTGAGGGTCTCAATATCAGTTGCTTCCTTATCTCTACTGTTGCTCATTGTTGCTTGGGGCTTCCTGCTCGCATCCTTGGAGTCTTTCGTTGATTCTTCATCCTTTATGGCTCCACTTACGCGCAAGTCTTTTTCAATAGCAATAGCCTCTTCGCAACTTTCCAAGAGTGTTGGTTTTGCAGCTCACTTGACGAACTACATAATGTTGGTTGGCAGTGCAGACGTGTAATAGTCAACAGTGATGGATTCCTTAGGTTTAGTGTCTGTTGCAAACTTGTTCAAAATATGTGTAAACCTCTTATTGAAGTATTTCACTTTCTCTTTTCCCTTCATCTTGAGGCTTCCCAATTCTGAGTAGCATGGATGGGGTCTTGTCATCAACAAACATTTCGAGGAACATATGTTTGAAAGCACCCAAGTTCTGTATTGAGTTGGCTGGAAGGTTGTGATACCAAGCAACTACACGATCGTCCAAGGTACATGGGAACAATCTACATGATACGTCATCATAACGTACCTCAAGGGTCTGCAAATGTAGGTAGAAGTTGTCTAAGTGGTCTTCTGCCTTCACTGTGCTGTCAGGGTTGAACTTGATGTTCATTCTCTCCGCTTGCTTCGGCATCTTATGCATAACAGCCGAGAGAGCGAATGGTCCCTGAGTCATCCATTTAAGATTTGGGTCAACTATCTCTTCTTCTTCTTCATCCTCTTCCTCTCCTTCGGAGTCTGATGGTTCTAACTCTGAATCTGTAGGTTCGTCTCCATCTTCACCTCCTTCATTGCCTTCCCCTTCGCCTCCTATACTAGAGTTCAATCCCAAGATTACAAGAGTGCCTTGCTCACCTTGCCGAAAGATTGGAGGTTCCTCTCCGTCTTCAATAGCTTCTTCTAGAACTTCAAGCGTGGCAAGGACTGCTTCTTCCACCGATGATACAACAACTCTTGTGGGAGTGTCCTTTGGCTTCCTTGATGCATGTGGAAGATATTGTATGTCTGGGATCAGTCCGATTGCTTTCGCAAACTAATGAGTGATGGGACAGACAGAGCGAAGGTTTTGATATGAAATCTTGTGTTCAATTCTGGGAGGTGAGGAGTAACCAACTGCAGAGTCGCATGTAGGTGAGAGGGAGTGTGAGTTACTACCTTGACTAGATGGTTGATGAATGAGTATGAGGGGAATTTCAGCCATGTACAACTGGTTTCCTTCCTTCTAGCACCAGAAATTTTGACGGTGTTGGACCCACCAAAATTCAGGGGATCACCCCAGTATGAAGTCCCAACTAAACCTCACATTGTTTGGTGTGGGAGTCCCATCTGGTATGATGGCCCGGTTGCCATTATCTTAAGGATTTGCCTCAACTCTTGCTTGTCAGCACAGGAGAGTGGTCTACTTTGCCTTCGAGAAGTGAGGTTCGCATGCCTAGTGAGTGATAGTGTACTCGTGTCAATGGTTTTTTTATTGTAAAGGGAGAGGGTTAAAGTGAGCCCCAAGTTGGTTGTGATGCAGCCCCAACTCGGCCAGGAACACACAACACAACAAGACATGCATAACTTCTGGAGGATCAGTCCACACGGATGTGATAATCACAACATACAAGGTAAGATAACACGTACAACACTCAACGGATGAGTCCGAATGAGTGCAATAGTTGTTACAGCAAGCTTCATGTGAAAGGTTTGTCTATTATATGGTAGAGTAGTCTACACGGGTGAGACGACGTTAACAGCGTATACAACACATTTCCATTAATAGATTATGTATTACAACAAGTGAAATATTTCAAATGTAGAACATAGTTTAAGGAAACATGCATTACAAGCAATAAAGATTAGTCTTACAACAGATACTTTACATATGTGAAAATGTGTTGGCCTATTAGCAGGCTTATGAATTAAGTGAAAGTTTCAAGACACATCGTTACACCATACATCACTAATCCCGAATGCGGGGCATTTGGGCCACTACTTACTCCTCAAAGAAAATATTACAGACTCTCTTGGCTATCTGGGAGGAGCTGAGGTGAAAAGTATTTTCCATGTACAAATGAGGGGGTATTTATAGCCAAGGGTGAAACTAACCCTTTTGACTGTTCGACTACCCTCATGACCGTTTAACTTCCATAATTTTTCTACTTACATGACTCTTTGTTCAACAAGTGGGTCTCTTTGACTTCCATGTTACATCACATTGATTGACAGCATAGCCCATAGTAGAGATGTGAGAAACATGACTCGACATCAGAGGTGGTACATTCGTGTTGTTGTTGGAGTGCATGTTGAGCTACAGTGTTGTTGGGTGATGGATGTCTTCATGGTGTATCACAGCTTCACCACCGCATGGAAAAGTGCGTGGATTCTTCGATGGTCTTTGATCTGCTTGATGATACTTAGGCATGTTGCTCTTTGCTTGCATGTTGGGAGGCTTGACAGGCTCATTTGTTCGCGAAAGGTGCATGTTCATTCGTTTGTCCATTTGTGATCACATCTTGCATGTTTGCTCGTCCATCCATCCACGAACATATCTTTGCATGATCATTCATTCGCGATCACATCTCTTCACATACATCATTCGTTTGTCCATTAGTGAACTTGTCCTTCTGCATGTGCTCCCTTCGTTCATCCCATTCATCATCTTGCCATGTTTTTTGGTGTGTATGTACCTACAGTCACTCATGATGAGACGACATCAAATCAAAAACCTCCTAGTATATCATGACACATGATCATTTCGGATACAGGTGACCAGGAGAGGCAGTAAGGTTGTGAAGCGGGATGATGGCTCTGGGCACTACTGATGAAAACTGTGCAAGAGTCACTGAGTGATGGAGATGAGCAATTCAAGTCAACAGTGACTGTCTACGAGGTCTGTCTCGACTAGAAGGCAAAATTGTGCAACTTTTGGGAGGGATAGTCTGGGCTGCAAGAAGGAAAGGTAGGCAGGATTTGTGCATTTTCTGAAATGAGCGGGTAGCAGGGGCTGGAAGCCTAAATTTGCACAATTTTCTAGAGGAACAGGCCAGATTGTAAGGAGGGTCAATAGGTAGGGATTGCGTAGTTTTTTGAAGGAATTTCCCAGGAGCCTAGCAGCCAAAACTGCGCAATTCCCAGAGGGAACTGGCAGTTGGCTGCTGGGGTCACTGGAAGCCAAAACTGCACAATTCCCACAAGGAATGGGTAGTTGGCTGCTGGGATCACTAGCAGCAGAAATTGCGCAATTCATAGATGGAACTGGAAGTCTGCTACTAGGAGTTTTTGGCAGGGGAAACTATACTGACGTCGAGAGGTCGGCCTGTTGATCATCTCTACACAATTTCTGAGTTGAGCAGACTGTTGGGCAACAGAAGGCCTGCTCATGAAAACTGTGCAATTTCTGAGATGAGCAGTCAGTTGACTACCGAGATGACTGACTAGGAAAACTACACAATTTTCTAAGGGAGACAAGGATGGGCACTTGGTGTCTGTCTGGCCTATCTATGCAATTTCCTCAGTTAGCTAAGTGAGTAAGGTCATTGGCCTTTGCGCAATTTTTTATGGGAGTCAACCTCGGGGTGACTGTCGGGTCTGACTATCTGAGTGGCCAGCATGAGAGTTGATTTAATCGCTTGAGGGAAGCACAGCTTGAAAAGACTAGCTTGGTGCTTCTGCATTGTTCTGGTTGACAGTCGATCGATTCGATGGCCGGGTGATGGTCCGGATGTCAAAGGGGAGTCTATTCATCAGAACTTTATCAAAATGACTAAGTGTGTGAATTATCGAAAGATGCATAGGTGATCATACAAACACATGCTCACATGACTCAATGACGAAACGAATCAAACCATCCAAACACACATGTTCAAGTGACAAGCACGACACTCATGATTGACCTTTTATTGATCGAGACGACGCTTGCGCGACAGTGAATGTGACTCCATGTGTAAGTGTGACATATGCTTTCATAGCAAACACAACAAGCACATACGAAGGTAAGACTTTGAGCATAACTAGAACATGGTCGCAACATGACTTAGACACCAGCATGCAGAAACTTGAATGAAATGAACAAGCAAGGCGGCTGCAAGGACTCACACGAGCTCACGAAGTGAACCCGAGTGTGTGCAGTTATCAAGTGGAACTCTCAAGGGAGACTCCAAAATTTTGGAGGGTGGTTGTAGCCGCTACAACACCTATACAAATGCATATTGTTCCCTTCTCCCTCCTATCATATTTTCCTTTACTTCATGTCACCTCTCTTGTGTGTCAACCACACAACATACTACACGAGAATAAGGATTGTATGGGCCTGTCTTTTACCCACGTAGCCCACACTCCCCTTCAATGTTTGCACCAACAAGGTCATAAATTCATCAGGGAGATAGGTGGTAAAATAAATGCAATGGCTTGGATTTAATCACTTCCCAAGAAACTCCTCCTCATACCTTTGAATATGTGTCCACTCGTACAAGCCGGTCATTGTTTACATTTCCACAATATTTACATGAATTTCAATTCATAGTGACTTTTACAAGAGGGGTAGCAAAAAGAGTTGTCACAACATTTGTGTATGTTGTTAAGGTGAAGTACGTGCTCCTTGAATACCATAGGCCATAACCAATAGTTCCCTTCAGATATTTGAACATTCATTTTACTGCATTTACATGAATATCCTTAAGGATTGACTAGAATCTAGCAAGAAATATTGTAGCTTGCATTATTTCAAGTCTTCATGATGTTAGATATAGAAGGCTTCCAACCATTGACCTTTATATGGTCTGATTTGCATCAGAGGATTCATCTTCTTTTATCAACTTGCACCCTGTGACCATAGGTGTGCTAATAGGTGCACAGTCTTCCATGCCAAATTTCTTTAATATCTCTTTTAGGTATTTGGTTTAAGAAATGAAAATGGCATTATCTGATTGAGAAACTTGTAACCCAAATAATGACAATTCTACCAACATGGACATCCCAAACTCCTTTTTCATGTCCACTACAAATTGTTGACCCATTTGATCCATGTCACTTCCAAAAATGATATCATCCACATATATCACAATGATCAGTAAATCCTCATTATAGGTTTTAATATAAAGGTTATTGTTTGTTGTGCCTCTACTAAATCCTTGTTACTATATATATCTATCAGACCTTGAAACCATGATCTTTGAGCTTTAATTAATCCATAGAGTTCCTTCTTCAATTTATGTACCTAATCTGCATCTTCAAACAATTGAAATCCTTCTTGCTACTTTGTGTACACTTCTTCTAAATCACCATTCAAAAATGCAGACTTGACATCCATTTGATACACTTTGAAACTTTTGAAGCATGCAAATGCTAAGAACATTCTTACTACTTCTAATCTAGCAACATGTGAAAAGATTTCTTCAAAATTGATGCCTTCTACCTATGGATACCCTTTGCATACTAGTATGGGTTTGTTCCTTGCTACTTGTCCTTCTTCATTCAACTTATTTCAAAAGACCCACTTGGTGTCAAGAATATTTTTATTTATTTTGGTCTAGGCATATGTTCCCATGTGTCATTTTTCTCTATTGATTATAGTTATTCATTCATAGTCCTGATCCAGTGCTTATCTTCACTACCATCATTTGAACATTTGGTATCTATTTTGTACAATAGCGACAAATTTTCATGTTTGGGAGTATTGATTAATTTCCTTCTTGTATGAACTCCTAATTATGTGTTTCGGAGTTTCTGATATTCAGGATGGTGTTTTTTCACATAGCTTATGCATTTTTATGCTACTAAGATGTTATCTCTTCTTCCTCTACATTTTTCTCTTCTTGTTCTTCCTATTCTAGGTCAATGCTTGCCATTTTGTTTGATGCTTCATTGATTTGTGGCATTTTTGTTTGTGGCATTCCTTCATTCACCCTTATGCAAATACATTCCACTATCTTTCACAATCTTTTATTGTAGCACTTGTACCCTTTTCTTCTTGACTAGTAACCAAGAAATATGTCTTCATTAGCTCTAGATTCAAATTTTCCCAAAATATCTCCAATCCTCTTGATGTAACACTTGCTTCCAAACACTCTTATATGCTTGACTGACATTAATCTACCTCTGCACACCTCCTAGGGAGTTGAACTATATTTGATCTGTAGACAATTATTTGTGTTGCTTCTCCACAAAAGGTGTTTGATACCTTTTCTTCATCCATAATAGCTATTTCCATCTCTTGTTATGATATGTTCTTTCTTTCAACTACTCCATTCTATTGGGGGTTTCTTGTACAAAGTATTATCTTCTGATTCCATGCTCTTCATAGAATTCCTAGAACTCATTTCAAGTAAAATTTCCTCCCCTGTCATGTCTCAAGCACTTAATCTTTAGATCCATTTTGTTATTAAATTGATCTTTGAATACCTTGAATTTTCTAAGGGATTATGAATTTTCCCTAAGTAGAATGATCCATGTTTCCTTGGTATAATTTCTAATGAAAAGTATGAAGTTCCTTTCTCCTCTTAAGGTTCGATTTCTTGTAGGGTCACATATATTTATATGAACTAGCTTGAGTGGTCTAGTCAATGAATATTCTTTTGTCTTGATGTAGACCCTTGTCTACTTCCTAAACTAACAGATGGAATTATTTGGCTATGATACCTTTGGCATGTCCCTCACTTCTTAAGTCTCTCTGATTTTTACCAAATTGTCAAAATTAATATGTCCCATTCTTCCATGCCATAACCAACTTTCATCCACATTGCATATGCAACATTTTTCTTTGGCTTCATCAAAGATACACGTTGGTAGGACTTATAATTGCTTTTGATATCACTTTTTTATATTTTTCTTTCCTTATTTCGCATCCCTTGGAGTGGAATGTGAGGTCGTAACCTTAGTCTCACATTTGACTTACCCTTAGCAAATTGTGCTTCAGACCATCATCATGTAAGACATTTTGAGCCTTATTCTTTTCATTGAGACTAACAATCCCTTTATCTCTTATCATGGTTGGTGCATCATTTCCAAAGGTGACACTTCTTCCCTTATCTTCTTTCAGGGAAAGTAATTTACTCTTGTCCCTTTTCATGAGCTTTTAGCACCCACTATCAATATATCATTGACCTTCTTGAATGTCAGCATACAGATCAAGTCCACATTCTTCATTTTTCTCTGATTTATTTTTCCACCTCTTAGTGTATTCTTATTGTTGACACTATTGATTCCTCAGAGAGTTCATGAGTTTGCTTCTACATTCATTTTTTTTGTGCCCAAAATTATTCCAAATATAACATTCAATTTCATCGAAGAGAGGAGAAAATACATTGTAATCACCAATATAATGATTCCTAGTTCTAGGCATTAAGGACTCACTGGATCTAACATTTTCATTTCTTATATATCTATAGGATTTGAAATCTACAACCTTATGACCAAATTTTTGACTTAAAAATTAATAACCATAAAAGAAATTTGGGTACCTGAAAGCATATGTCCTTTGTGAAGGAGTGAATCTGCGAAATCTTATTTGTCTTTCTTGTTGATTACTTGAATTACTTTGAGTATCTTTTGTGGAGCTTATTAGTCTAATTTAGAGATCTAAACTAGGAGATGATTTTTATGTCAATCTGGTGGTCATAAACTTTGAATCACACTACAATATGTATTGAGTTATTTAGATTGGTTGTAATTTCTAAGTTAATACTAGGAACTAAGTTAAGGAAGCATGAAACAAAACTTTTAATCTAATCACACAAGCTTGAAATAGAAACCACACTGACTTGACTTAAGAACACTTTGGACTGGGCATATATTTATATTTCTCACACAAATCAAAGTTCCCTATGAAATCATGTTTGAAATATCAGGATTTCACTCAAATGCTAGGAAATGAAAAAGGTCAAAGGGGTTTTCAATCCAAAAGGTTGATAAATACACTAGGGCCTTTCTTGTTGATGGAGGTAAGTGAACACTCCAATAATATTTTAGTCAAACTAGTCAATTTTGATCCACTACTATCTAAGAGGTTGAGAATGCACTACGCCCTTCCCCATTTATGAGAGTGAAAAAGGGCGGTCACTTATAGTCTTCTACTCATCCCTTTAGCTAGTATGTTCTCAAATCATCATTTCATCCTAAGAAAAGCATTAGATAAAAGGCAGGGAACTATGGTGTTTGGTAAATTCAAGACTAAATGGAAAAGTTCTCAATGAGTTGGGGCCTTCTTCTCCTTGCAAGTTGGTGAATGGAACTCCTAGTACCTTGGTTAATTTTGTGAATCAGTACAATCCTTCAGACAACAACTAATATGTGATATATAGAACTTGTAAACACCCTTAAACCTACAATAAAAGGCATATTTTGTAATGAAATAATGAATGAGTATGGTTGTTATGTAATAAACTGATATGTGGCTTATAATGGCTATTTAAATTTTTGTTTTTTTCCCATAGGAAAATCTAGGCAAACCAACCCCGAAGGGAAGCTTTTAAAGCCCGTCGTCCAGACTAGCAAGGCCTAACCCCAAGGGCATCGAGGAGAATTGATCCTGTGACCTCTTGATTGGCGAGGTACTTAACAACAGGGACTCGACCAATAGAGCTAACCCTTGGGGCTAGTGGCTATTTAACTATACTAAGAATCAATTGATATAGCCACACTAAAACAACATTGAAAGCTTTAGAAGATAAGTATTACAACCACAAAATAATCAGTAAAGAACACTTATGAACATAGTTTTTAAAACTAGCTTTAAAGCTTATCTATACAATGACCAAGAAACTAGTTTCATAACAAGTTTTAAATTTGAATGTACAAGATGTAATAATAACATATAAACATGATTTATATGATAATAAACAACATGAAAATAAAATATTTACCATGTTAATGCACAAAAATTAAAGAGCATATTGGCTTGAGTGGTAGGGGCCCTTCCACTGCTCCAAAAGCACATTTAACTTAAAATCTGAGGTAGAAACTTCAAAAGCACTCCATAAATTGATCAAAATGTCTAAGAACGGGTCTGTATTTATTTTTGAGTAGCTTGGGAGGTACTCCAAGCCCTAGGGGTTTGGGTTTGGGGGGAAAAGCACCAAAAGAGTCACTTGTGGGCTTGGAACCCAAGGTTGGGGTTTTGCACCCATCATGATTTGGGTCAAAACCATGGGCACATTTTGACATGTGATGGATGAGGATGATATCTCTCATCGAGATGAATCTGACACAACAAAGATCATTCGATTTCGAGTTGTAGAAATGGAGATATGAATTTTTGAAGTATATGTTTAGGTTTGTACAAGAAAAGTCTAGGTCGGCTTGAAGATAATAACCCATAAGACAGTTGTACATGCCCTAGAATGACGTTTTGAGGAGACGTTCTATAGGTGTATAAATAGAAGGTGAGGAGTGCGTTATCTCACTCATCCAAGTGCAAACAAGTCAAATATTCATCTATGGAATTGAGCCGTAATCAAGGAGCAAGAACAACAGGAGTTTAGGAAGTCGTTTTAGGCGGAATAAGGGTTGTTTTACCACTGCATGGAGGCTGAGTTTTGTTGAAGGGAGGCCGAGTTTTGTTGAAGGGAGGTTGAGTTAATTGGAGAGAGATTGGGGTCATGTGGCTTGTTCTAAGGGTTATGTTTTGTTAGAGTAGGGTCACTGATTTTTCTAAAGCAACATCAAAGGTGTTTCCCCTGTTTGAGGAGGCCAAGAGCTGGAATAGCCTCATGAGAGGAGGTCACATTCAAAGGAAGAGACAACAAACTTTTAGTCCTGTTCTGGAGCATAACACTGGATGTTACAACGTCATCTAGGGAATTTGAAGAATCCCTAACCAGGACTGTTATCTCATCATTATAGTGCACAGTTCCCATGGTCGAGAAGGGGTATGATTGGTCCCTTCTTGATTGACAGTGTTTGCTAAGTGGATGACATGAGGAGTAGCTTATAAGTGCCATTTGTTAAGGTCAACTTAGGTAGTTGGAGACCTCAATTAGGATCAGAACTTAGAGTGAAGTGTTGGGTGCCATTGGTCTGGTGGAGGGCAGCGTGTTGGCTGCCCAAAGTAGCCCTAGACAAGTAATCTTGAAGTGACGAAGAGAGTTTAAGGTTGGATGAAGTTTGGTGCCTAATGTGAAACACTTTGATGAACAAAAGTGACTGCTAGATTGGCATATTGTAGCTCAAGGATTGGCCGGTCTAGAGAACGGATTGGATCAACCTGTGTACAAGCAGCAAAAGTGACTTGCAGCAGTGATAGGTGGCAGCCCTCCTGGAGTGTCTATGTGTTTTCCTTTGAAGGACTAAGGGGCAACTAGAGAGAAGTATGGAAGCAAAGGACTGACAAGACAAGATATGACATAGAAGTTGCAGCGAAGATTGTCATTGTATCTTATATTCCATAAATTGTTGTATTATTCAGATTGGTTTAATATAACAAAGATTGGGTTGTATATTATTGTACAATATTTTGTTAAAAATCGTGTATACTTGTGCATATGTGATTTACTGTTTTATATTTTCCACTGTGCAAAGTAGTTCTTGCTGAGATTCTTGGTTTGGTAGCATCAAATATTCTAAGATTCTAACCTAGACCCAAGATTGTGGAAATTCAACACTCCTCAATCCAAATCCAAGCTCTCAAGTTGAAATACGAGCTCTCAAAATAATGACAAACTTTGGAAAGCTAATTCAACAACATACCCAAAAAATATTGTTTTAAATTAATTATAGCATATTTTAGGGATAAGATCTCATTAAATCACCCTTGATGGGCACTAAAATCGTGGATCTAATCTCTAAAACTCGGATTTGGGCGAATTTAGCAATTCTTACTATGTTTTAGCTACCATAGTGCTCGCATTGATAAAGTATCTCAGAGTTGTTTTGCAATGGGAAAGTAGGAAACTCACCATCTCGAGACACTCATGATCAAAACCCATGTTCTAGATTTTACCCAAACCGCCTGCAGATATAACAACGAAGGACGATTTATGAAATCTATTAAAATTTGCAATTTTCTTTTACAACGCAATTAATTACATGAAATTTCAAAAATTAAAAATTCAATAAAATTACCTTGAGAAAGTGGTAATGGAGGAAAAATATGGGAAAATGTCGTCATAAAGAACAAAATGAGGTATTTTTACAAGCTAAAGAAGTAAAAAATCATAGCAAATTTTTTGATAAAAAAGAGGACTCACAGAGTTGACAGGATCATTTCTTTGTTGGTTCTTTCTTATGTAGGTGCCTTTGTTTATTTTGGTGGACCTTTCCTTGAGCGCATTTACTATGACTTGACTAGTACGACCTCCCTTTAAAGCATACAAACTCCACCAATCTAACTATTGGCTAATATGTTGTGCAACCTTGAAATCAACCTCCTTTTCAGAGTGAAAGCTCTGATACGATGTTAAATTTCCTTTACTTAGGTAACTGGAAAATTATTTCTTGGTTATTTATATGTTGTAAATTAACTTAAACAATAATTTATTGCGTAAAATGCACTACAGGGATTTTAATTGTTAGATAAAAATAAATTTCAACAGAAGCAATTAGATACCAAGTTCAAACATACACACTCGTAATTTCACTCAAAATTTGTTGTTCATTAAATTGAATTCTCACATACAGGGGCTTCCCAAACTTGGAAATAAATTTCCCGTTAAGGAAAAAATACGTTTACAACAAAATCTGGAATTTCTAGTTGAAAGAGCCCCCTTCCTACCTGGTTTGCACATCCTATAGGACCTGCATGCAACACGTATACCTATTGTATAACCTGCCCACAACATGTATGACCCTTCTTGTGTGTCATACGACCATGTCCATGACATATTGATTTGATCTGCATGTTGTATGGCTATTTGGATGCCCATACAACTCTACTAGTCCATTTATAAGATTTCTATGCACTATACAACTTGCTCGTGCATTGTATGACCTAACCATGACTTGTATTATTGCCTACAACCTTGATCAAGCTACATTCTTGCTATATGAAAACCCAAAATTTAGTCCTTTTATTTTTCTAGTTGTTGGGTCTTCCTCTCTTGCTACCCCTTTGCACTCTCTTGCGTTGGACTTAACCTCTAGATGAAAGTCCTTCTTCACCTTTACTAAGATCTGCTAGAATAATTGTCCTTCATGAATCAAACACTTAAGGTCTCTTGTGTCTTTCTCCTTCACCCAGTCTTGATTTTATAATGTATTTATTGACCTAATCCATAACCTTAATATCCAAAGTAATTGATGGTTGTGATTAGATCTCACCTCACTTACGTTAAACACTTAAGATTCATCTAATTCGCTAAAGGAGAAACCTTTGCATCTCATTAGATTAAACTCACTCATATATATATATATAATATATATATATATATATATATTATATATATATATATATTATATATATATATATATATATATATATTATATATATATATATATATAAGCATTTCACCTTAATTAATCCTTTAATTAAAATGAATTTGCTAAGATTGGAGGCTTTAGATGATTTCCACACATCTAGACACTTAGACATGTTGAAAGTTCCTATTCGACACTATAATGATCAACAATAGTTAGGGCTCCAGTAAATCATGTGTCCTAGTAGGTCCACCCTTGTATGACCAAATATATGCCCAAGACATAAATGCCTAACATGACGGGAGTTAGGACCATCAAGGGATAGTTGGTAAAAGCAATAAATCCATTCACCTTAAGAATGGGGACTAAAGGATTAGCATTGACCACAAATCATCCTATCATGGCCACATACAACAAAAATAATTACACTTTTGGCTTATCATAGTGGTCACATTCTGTAAAAAAATGTAGGATACACTACAAAAAAAATATAAAGTTTAACAATGTTGTAAGTAAAATACCCATAATAAAAAATACTCATAAATTACTTTTGAATATATTATTAATGTGCTTATAAAGGGAAGTGTTTTTGGTTTTTGGAAAAGGAAAAATAATAGTTTACTGTCTCCAATTTTTTTGATACTTTAGAGGGAGACAAGATTGGGTGATGGTGAGGCTATTCCTTGAAGTATCTAGCACATGATCGACCCCAGCTCCTAGCAATGGATTTTTGTTGGAGATGTTTATGTTGTTGGTGTTGGTGTTAGTGAGGTTGGTTTTGTTCTTTCTTCCAAACTTGAGTATTATGGGTATGGGTTTTGGCTGGTCTGATCGTCGACGTGTCAGGGAGGGCGAAGATGTCTTTATGGCCCATTGGTTGCCTTTGTAGGAGTTGTGATGGTGAGAAAGTTCAATAGTTTGGGATTTGAGGTCTAGGTGATTGAATAAGTGTAGTGGCCAACGTTGAGGCATTGGTCAAATGTTTTAGTCACAAAGTATTTTATCTATAGTAGAAGCTAGTTTTTTTTTTAGAATGACAATGGCAATGGGGATTGCTAACTCTTCCTAGATCACCATTGATCTCTGGGAATGAATGTTTGGCAATAATTTTATGAGTTGTGGTAGACTGATACCAAACTATATTCCTCCTAGTTATTTCTACGTGGGAATGTGTGGGTGATACATTGGTTATATTGGTTGTCTCTGATTGATAACAGATTGATTATTCCCCAAGGTGAACATTGCCCATGGGATTTTTTTCTTGGTTTGAATATGTTTATATCATAGGAAAAGTATTCTTCCACTACCCCTATATGGTTTTGCTGGGATTTTTTATCTGATGATCTTTTACTGGCTTACATTCTTATCAGTGCAACCTTGTTTTTTCCGCACCATATCCAATTTCATATAAAGTTGTAGGTCCTGAGTGCTTTTTTGGGTAATTACTTTCCCTGGAGTAGCATGGTTTTATTTTAGCGACATGTTTTACTCTTTCTCTATGGATTGTTAGACTTACAGGTACTTACTTCTCTTGGGAGGGATTGCATTAGATTTTATAAATGCCAATTTTCTAATTTCTTTGGGTTGGTGGTGTAACCACTCCACCCCACATTTACCCGCTTTTGCAAGCTCCCAGGGTACATGTGAGATTGAGTGCTACTATGACATCACCCGACCTCCAAGTTCCAGTGATGGAAGTGGGGCCTACATTCTGAAAACTTATTGATACCCCTTAGAAACACTAGAACACCCAGAAGTTAGTCCACAACCTATGATGACCATATCTTGAGATGGAAATGCCTTTTCACAAGCCTAAGCCCCAACCACATGCACAACAAGGAAAGAGTGTGGTTATGAGGCCCCAACCGCATGAATAAGCCTACTTCCATGTGGTTATGACCTAAATCCTCTAATTTTGTGCATGCGGTTCCGAGATTTGAGCCACTTTTTAGGCTAGCCTTCAAACCACTGCCTGTAACTTTCCATAATCATAATTAAAGTGATAAAAATGACAAACATTCAAATTTCAAGCAGGAATTTGACCTAGACTACCTAGAACATGAGACACATTTTGTCAAACATATGGTAAACATGTAAGTTACAGGTCATGAATGCATATTTGATCATAAATCTCTAAACTTCATATGAGAATCACCAAGAATGTTTATTGCCCTCTCAAGTAGCTGTAACAACACTTGTTAGCCCACACATTCATCAACCATTCAAATACTTATCAAATCATGAACAAAAGCCATATTTAGAGCACATCGTAGAACCATGCTTATAACCAACACATAACCATAATATTAACCATGACAAGTCAATCATTAAATCGACACAATAACAAGTACAAGTGCTCATAGATCACAATAGGCAAATAGTTCTTATTAACTTATGCAACATCCAACCAAGTCAGGGACTCCCACATACCACCTGACCATAAATTGGGCTGAAAATAAATAAATAAATTTTAAAAATATAATATATATATATTATATATATATATATATATATAAACAAGTACAAGTGCTCATAGATCACAATAGGCAAATAGTTCTTATTAACTTATGCAACATCCAACCAAGTCAGGGACTCCCACATACCACTTGACCATAAATTGGGCTAAAAAAAAATATAATAATAATAATAATAAATAAATAATAAATAAATAATAATTCTTTCAGCCAATCACCCCCATGCCATATTCCAAGCATAAATAATAATAAAAAAAAAAATCTTTCAGCCAATCACCCCCATGCCATATTCCAAGCATAAATAATAAAAATTAAAAAATAAAAAATAAAAAATAAAAAAAAATCTTTCAGCCAATCACCCCCATGCCATATTCCAAGCATGAATGTGGGATCTCATGGGATAAACTAAGACATAACAATTAGGGAATCCAGAGGTTAAACCACCTCCACCTTCAAGCTATCGTGATCTCACCTAAATCGGCTGTGAGATCACAAAACCAAACCAAGATTGAATGAATCAAAATTCCTTCACCATACCTTGAGGAATTTTCCTGTCTCCACCCACCTATCCATGGCTTCCTAGAGAAAACCATCTCCACCCCCAACCCTTTGGATTTTCCTGAGACCATCTCACCCGGTTCCAAAACCTTCCAGCAATCCAAATCCCAACCAAGAATGAATCCCATCACACCATGACTATCCATGAAATAGAAAGGCAAGGTTGAAACCATTGCCAAACCAGGCAAAACCCATGTCAATGACAACAAATGAACCAAATAAACAAATGCATGTACCATGCATTCACACGTTAGTTAGGAAATCACACATACAACCTGTTACCTGAGAAATCCTCCCACTGAAACTTTTGATCCAGCCTTATCCTCGCTTTCCTTCACTTTTCCTTTGCTTGTCCTTCGATTTCCTTTCTCCAAATCCAAGTGAATGCCAAAATGCTCCAAGAGTACTCTAAGTGTTCGAGAGTGTATGAGAGAGAGAATGAAAGGAGAGAACCAAACTAAACTGACAAAAGTTGTAAATTGATCCTCTAATGCCTTTTTATTAGTGATGTCTCCTTTTTCTTCATTTTCCCTCTAATTTCATTAGCATGTCGAATTTGTGTCCCTTCACCTTTCTATTCTCTTATTTTCCTCTATTTTCATAAATAAATGTCAATCATTGCCTCTTTGCCTTTTTCCAATGCCTTTGCAAATTTACATAGCCATAAATAAACCAAAAGTGATGCCCACTATAGTGTTTTGCCCAACATTCAGCTTATGTGTCCCATGACCTTGGTCTTATTTTTCCTTTATTACATGAAACTTTAACCTGACACTGTTACGGGTGGCAATTGATTGTAATCCAATACA
Organism: Pinus taeda; assembly: GCA_000404065.3. Classification (NCBI taxonomy): domain Eukaryota; kingdom Viridiplantae; phylum Streptophyta; class Pinopsida; order Pinales; family Pinaceae; genus Pinus; species Pinus taeda. Next base: position 102,811 of record APFE031183499.1, read on the forward strand.
TGAGTTGGTGGGCTTGAGTGTCTACATCTATGGTCCTTTATTATTTTTGGATTTCTCTTTGGATTTTGTAGTGATCTATCAATGTTTATCTTCAGGGGGGGTTGTCATAACTTTTCCTACTATTGCGGCGGCTAATTTTGTCATGCATTGGGAGGGATGGTTTCATCAGGCCCTAGAGGAATTAATTTGAGCAACTATGGCAGTTGATTTGTTGTATGTTCAAGGTCATTCAGGGGGATGGGATACTCTAGCACAATGTTCACTACCCGAGGTTTCGTTGGGAGGCACCCTACCTTTGGGTTAGGATTGAATCAAAGTTGTACTCAGTAGGTGTACTATGAAGGATGTGGCAAGGATCAGTGGGTTAGGAACACTAAAGCGGTAAAAACTTCCACATAGATTAAACAATTACTTTTTGGCCATGGCATATTTTGGGATCCAATAACAGGTCTACAGAAGAGAGTTTATGAATATGGATGGTCCCAAAATGCAAGATTGGGTTCATAAGCATTGGTCACCTATACTTAAACATAATATGAAGATCAGTGTGTTGATGAATAAATGGTTTGGAGTCCATTTCTTATAGTCGGATGATGTTGATATTATTCTTATATCACCTTGGGTAAACGGAAGAAGATTCCCTCATTTGCACCATTGGTATGTGGGGTTTAATCCCATGACGAAGGTCCCCCACAGGAGATTGATTTGGGGTAAGCTACCCAAATTGCTACTCAAGCTAAGGAAAAACAAGTGATTATAGATATTGGGAATCCAATTGGAAAGTTCTTCTACCTAGATGTGAAGAGTCTCTATGCTATGGACAACCGCATAACGTGGGTGCTCGTTGAAATGAAGTTAGTTGGTGGGCTTCTGATGAAAGGAGAAATTGCGCTAAGGCAATATCCCTTTCATTTCCAAAATATTGATTGTGGACCTGTGGGTTATGGGCCCACGTTTCAATCAGAATCGTTAATTGGCACTTTTGCCTTAAAAACCAGGACAACACAAATTATCGGAATACACTAGAAACCCACAATCGAATGTTGATTCCACTTGACGCATAAAGATCGGACTTCAAAAGAATTAAATCTGTGTCCATAAACTTCTCAGGTCCGTCTCTTCACCCGAACTCTATCAGCTTCAATCTCCATCGTCCATCACATTCTCTGATCCAACGGCTCATGCTTCATCGCGTTCTCACTCATTGCAATATCGCAAAACTGGCTCATCGCAATCTCGCCTCATAGCATATCGCAGTTTTCCACAGTCTGCCAGCACTTGACTTCTATGAAATGCGATTTTGCAATTGAATCTCGACCGTTGATCTGGCTCTCGATCTGATGATTGTCGCATCATCGCACGAGAACTTGCACGATGTTTAGCCACCCTTTCGGAGTCGATAGGATTTTAGGTTGCGATTTATGATTTTTCGGGTCCGGCTTTCTCCACGTGCTTATTTCCTTGGACGGAGTTGATGGGAATATTAAACTGTGATTTAATCAATATCGGGTCCGGTTTTTTAATTAACCGGTGTGCATCTTCTGACCCGATATCTATCGATTTCACCCATCTGTAGATATGACGATCCAGATCAATTTGTGTCTTTACCTCGCCTTCCGCCATTGATCGTCAATACTAACCGTTGATCTATAAGATCCAACGGCTCCTCTGCATTACTCTGTCTATTCCTTCTTTGACTTGATCTTGTTCGCTATTGATGGAATCTACGTTAAAACACAGTTCCTCTGTCATACTTTGTTTTCACACACAACACCCATATAACAATAATTCGATTAACATTTGATTGCCATCGATCCTTCTAGTGATTGATGGTCGATCAACACTCCAACAACACAGAATAACTCAGAAAGGCATAACTATCCAAATACATGAATTCCACACAACTCACATATATTTTCATTATATATATACAGACTTCTATTACAACCTAAGGCATTTCAACCTTAGTCACACTTCTCCCTCTCGACTACATTCAATCTACACTACGGTTTCACCAATCTCCATTTGTCACTCTATATATATATCTCACCACCTTACACAGACTCTCTTATATAAGAAGTTCCAAAAGGGAAGGATCGTTTACGATCCATGAATTTCTCCCACAATTGCTCGACAAACCCTTAAATCTCTCTATACGCATACATAGTAGATTAAATTACATTAAATAAGTCTTCTATAGACTTTATCCATTCCATCATTTTAGCCCTATTTTAACAGAATTTCCCCCCTAGTTTGCACGCTTGTCCACGTCTCCTCCTTCTCAGCTATGGATTCCTCTTTTGAAGAGTGCTTGGATGCTCTTGCATCAGACTCCAGAGGCACAAAAATTTATGACCTCCTGGTCATATGCTTCTCCTTAATCCCATAGTAATTCCACCCACTTCCTCAGTGAAACTACCTTCATGATCTTCAGTGAGCTGCAACCAAACCTCTACAGTAACAGTCTTTTCTGCGACATGATACCTCACCAAGCTTTCTCCTTTGAGCTTAGTCTTTCGGCATCCTTCTGGTTCTCTCCTCCGTGGAACCATTTGAGCACTCCATGCTCTAATTTGCTGCAAGTCTTCTCACCTTCTGTTGTCGCTATCTGTACGATAGTAAAAACCATAAACTCGCCAAGCCTTAACACAATTGTACCTCCTTCTCTTTCTGCTTGCACCCCTTCTTCTACTGAAATCTCTTATATGCAAGAAAACCTTTCCCTGTTGTGATACCACTTGATGAAAGGAGAAATTATGCTAAGGCAATATCCCTTTCATTTCCAAAATATCGATCGTGGACCTGTGGGTTATGGGCCCATGTTTCTATCGGAAGCATTAATTGGCGCTTTTGCCTTAAAAACTCGGACAACACAAATTATTGGAATACACTAGAAACCCGCAATCGAATGTCGATTCCAATTGACTCTTAAAGACCAGACTTCAAAAGAATTAAATCTGTGTCCATAAACTTCTCAAGTTCATCTCTTCACTTGAACTCTATCGGCTTCAATCTCTGTCATCCATCGCATTCTCTGATCCAACGGCTCACGCTTCATCGCGTTCTCGCTCATCGCAATATCGCAATCTTGTCTTGTCACATATCACAGTTTTCCACCATTCGCCAACACTTGACTTATGCGAAATGCGATTTTGCGACTAAATCTCCACTGTCGATCTGGCTCTCGATCCAACGATTGTCGCATCATCACACGAGAACTTGCACGACCTTTAGCCACCCTTTCGGAGCCGATAAGATTTTAGGTTGCGATTTATAATTTTTCGGGTTTGGCTTTTTCCACGTGCCTATTTCCTTTGGACGGAGTCGATGGGAATATTAAACTGTGATTTAATCAATCGGGTTTGGTTTTTGAATTAACCAGCATGCATCTTCTGACCCAATATCTGTCAATTTCACCCATCTTTAGATTTGACGATCCAGATCAGTTCTCGTCTTCGCCTTGCCTTTTGCCATTGATCGTCAATACTAAATGTCAATCTATAAGATCCGATGGCTCTTGTGCATTACTACGTCTATTCCTTCTTTGACTTTATCTCGTTCGCTATTGATGGAATCTGCGTTAAAATACAGTTCCTCTGCCATACTCTATTTTCACACACGACACCCATATAACAATAATTCGACTAACATTTTATCGCCATCGATCCTTTTAGTGATCGATGGTCGATCAACACTCCAACAACACAGAATAATTCAGAATGGCATAACTATCCAAATACACGAATTCCACACAACTCACATATATTTTCATTATATATATACAGATTTCTATTACAACCTAAGGCATTTCAACCTTAGACACACTTCCCCCTCTCCACTACATTGAATCTACACTCTGGTTTCACCAATCTCTAGCTGTTGCTCTATATATATATATATATATATTTCACCACCTTACACAGACTCTCTTATATAAGAAGTTACAAAAGGGAGGGATCATTTAGGATCCATGAATTTCTCCCACAATCGCTCAACAAACCCCTAACTCTCTCTATACGCATACATGTCAGATTAAATTACATTAAATATGTGTTCTAGAGACTTTATCCATTCCATCATTTTAGCCTTATTTTAACAAAATTTCCCCCTGGTTTGCACGTTTGTCCACGTCTCCTCCTTCCCAGCTTTGGATTCCTCTTTTGAAGAGTGCTCAGATGCTCCTGCATCAGCTTCCGAAAGACATTGATTTTCTACGGGGATCTACTGGGTATCGACAACGTGTATAATTTTGGGGGATTCCTTTCCCTTATCTAGTATGTCACCTCACGAGGCATGCGATGGCCAAATTCCCAAGGCATTTTAAAGTCGAGCATTCTAATGGATCCATGGGGACTTCACACTAAGTTGTGATGGACACAGCTCATGGTGAGGGGGTGAGACTCGAGACTCCAGGTAACAATACAACTCCTCTCTTTGGATTCCTTTCTCGTGATATGGCAAATTTTCCTCCATTGTCTAATTCTGGTCCTTCTCCACCCAGTGGTGATGATGATGGGTCAAAACTTTTGAGATTTGATATCTTTAACTTGTTAAAACGATCAATTTCTTGTGGTTGTAATTCCCTCACATATACTTTTTTGGCTCCACTACCATATGATCCCTCTACTTATGCCTATCTCCCTTTCTCTAGTGTTGGCCTGTCAAATTATCGAACTACATGGAAGATACCACTATCGGAGAGCCCGTGTATGGTGGTATTGAAAGACCAGGCTGGACCTAATGTTAAGGGGAACAAATTGCCCAATTATAACAATTTTTATCCTTCAAGCTCTCCTTCATTACCAACAACATTGACTTTTTGATGCAAAATTCATCCATGGATCTTGTCCCCCTCACTATTCACTAGGAAGGGGGCCCATACTTGAATACGGTCATCATCCCTCGGTCTACCATGAATTTCATGGTCCAATGGAGAGGTAGAGTGGGACACCACATGGGGGGGGGGGGGGGGAATCGATCGACAGCCAAATCTTTGCCCTTTGTTAAGGACAATGCTTTACATGATGTTCCCTTCATAGATTTGGGGGGGAATCGATCGACAGTGAAATCTTTGCCCTTTGTTAAGGACAATGCTTTACATGATGTTCCCTTCATAGACTTTGAAAAATATCAGGCCATCCATGCTCATTACTTCTATTCCCAAGAAACTCTTTTCATTTTACCTTAGGAGGGTGGGGATGCCTAAAAAAAATCTATTTCCTTCATTTAATTCAAATTATTGATTCAGTAATTATTTTAATTCAGCAAACGATGGTAGCAAGGGAGAAGGCCAAACCATATTTCGTGCCTATATTTCTCCACTGGAATTTTGTATCTACCTTTTTGGGTGGATTGGTTGTGACGTGGGACCCTAGATGGGTTAGACTAAATGCTTATGAACTCTGTGTAGGAATTATCTTATTTGGCTACATTAAAGGCTCTTCTACTTGTGTCAATATTCTCAATATGTATGTGCGTCATATCATGACAGGCAAGGTTTTCGGAAGAGAATGGTGGATTGTGGGATTTTGTAAATAAGCTCACTAGTAATTGTTGTGGACTTAAATATTATAGTCTTGGGGAAGGAATGTTGGGGCCTCCGACACAGTTACCTAAGGGAATATGTGATCTTATTAAGGGAATGACTCGATTAGCGCCGACAATTGAATCGAGACAGAATCTAAAGTGGATCTGGATCAACGGCTGCTACTGAAGTGACCCGCTTTTGAACTGCTACGGAACTACGGCATACTCTATTTCTATCATTTTCATTAGATTGACTTGAAATAAAGCAGAGAAAGGAGTGTTGCAAATTGGACCCAATGGACAGTTATTGTTTAGACCTATTTGCTGAGAATTTTTTGGTGGACATCAGACCCTGTCCATTGGTCCCTACGTGGGTAAACGGATGTGCAGGTGTTGAACGTATTGGAAAAAGGCTTGACAAGTTTCTTGTAACAACTTAGTCCCGTGTGAACCCGGGTCTCACAAGAAAAACTGTCGGATCATGCTCGCAATATATTTTTATGGAACAAGGACAAGGTATGGAAGGGACTGCCCTTCAGGTTCAATCATTCGTGGCTTGACGAGCCAAACTTTTGCAGCATTATCTGAGAATCGTGGTTATCGTTTGAAGAATCTCTTGGCACTTCTGGGATGCCAATGGTCATGTCTAAACTCCATAGACTAAAGAAGAAAGTCCACAGTTAGGAACGTGAAAAGAATAGGATACAAAAATAGGATCTGGTAGTGATTGAGGAGGAGTTTGAACGACTTAATAGGAGGATAGGTGTAGATGATCTGTCTTCTTCGTAGATTGCATTGATGAATGATTTGGAAAAGAAAAAGAGACACATTTTAAAACTTCAGGAAGAAACATGGTGCCTATATGGACAAATGTGGAGACCGAAACTCCAAATTCTTTCAGAAATACGCCACACATAGACGCAATGTGAATATTATATGGATGTCACATTTGAATTGGGCGAAATTCTCACTCATGTAGAAGATATTCAGAACGAGGCTTACAAAGCATTTTCCAGGAATCATTCCCAATCAACTCAGTTTCATTGATTCATATCCCACGTGTTCACGGTTGATGATAACATTGATATTGACTGGCCAATCTCGATGGAGGAGATTACTAATGTTCTTTGATCTTTCTCCCAGGACAAATTCCCTAGGCTGGATGTGTGGACAATGGAAATCTTGTCACATTTCTGGATATTATGGGTTGTGACCTTTTGAAGATGACGAGGGAATCTAGAGTTACTATACAAGTTGCTAGGGTGATAAACACGACTTTCATCATCCTAATTTCAAAGCCTTATTTCCATACTAGGGATTACCACCCTATCTCCTTAGGTAAAATACATACAAGTCGATCACTAAAATAATGGATAATCCATTAAAAGAGAAATTATTAGTATATATTACAAATAAACATTTTGGATTCCTTTGAAATAGACAAATCCAAGATGCAGTTTCCATCACACAGAAATGTATGCATTCTATCAAGGCCAAAAAATCTAAGTCTCTGGTGTTGAAGTTGGATCGGCACATTGCATACGATTATGTAGACTAAAATTTTCTTGGGATGGTTCTAATGAAGATTGGGATCACTGTTGACATTATCGATTGGATAATGGCGTGTGTTTCCTCTGTTAATAATGTTGTGTTCACAAATGGGGTCCCTACGCATTTTTTCAAGGCACACAAGGATCTCCATCGGGGATATTTTTTATCCCCATTATTGTTTTTACTGATTATTGATGGGTTGAGCACGAAGATTAAGGAAGCTCGAGATGTCGGAAACTTTTACAGCCTACAAGGAACAAGAAATATATATATATATGTTTCACATTTGATGTTTGTTGATGACATGCTCATTTTTGGGCAGGTTTCATTGTCCCAATGGAGAATCCTTTATTCCATCATTTTGCATTTCAGGGATGTGTCTAGTTTATTCATGAATGAACAAAAAACTATTATGATCCAATCATCCAAACAACATGAGCTTATATCAAAGACCACTAATATATTTGGGGTGGAAACTACCGGTCTTGAAGAAGGTTTCACATACTTGGGATTCAAGTTGAAACCAAATAAATATATAATCAAGGATTGGCAGTGGCTCATAAATAAATTTGAAAATAGGTTGTCCCTCTAGGCTCACAGATGGTTCACCATGGGGGCCAGATGTACTCTCGTGCAATCAATTTTACAGAACATATTTGTATATTGTATGCATCTATTCATGATCCCTTGTAAGATTATCCAGAAAATAAAGACCATAATTCCTAATTTCTTTTGGTTTGGGGCAAAGGGAGGAAAAAATATACATCTCGTCTGATTAGATGTGATTATTAGCATGAAAGATTTCGATGGATGGGGTTTAAAAGACATTAAGGTTTTTGGGTGGGAACTATTAACAAGTAGCTTATAGAGGGTTATAAATGGTTATGGCATATGGCAAAATATTAGAAAAGGGAAATACATGCACACACAATTTATCATGGACTGGTACAGGGAAGGAAATTGTTCAATCTGGAGTGGTTCTCACGTTTGGAATGGTTTCCTGAAGATTAGGCATTGGATTTTTTTATAGCATACAATGAGTGTTTGGAAATGGATCCAAGATTATGATTGGTATTGACCACATTTTGGGGATGCATTCCAAATATTTACTGCCTGGGCTGGTATTAAATGCACTACACTCAAGAGGAATATTTCTCCTATTGTAGGCTCATGATGGTTTCGATTTGTTGAATTCATATCCTATATGGAAACTGGTGGCAGCAGTTGGACTATTAGGTGAGAAAACTAATATATGGGACCAATACATCTCTGATCTTCATGGCTGGGAATTTTATTAATGATAGAGAAGATTACCTCTATTGGAATGGCGTCTTGTGTGAGGGTCAAATAGTGGCTTCAAATGTTTACAAATGCATATCTCTTTCCCTCAAAGATCATATGGCTAAATGATGGTACAAAGTTGTTTGGACATGGAATATGCCACTGAAGATAAAAACTTTCGGATGACTTACTTGACAGGACAGGATCTTCACAAGGGATAACTTGTGCAAGAGAGGATTTGTTGGTTCTGGGCAGTGTTATATCTACTGGAACGCATTGGAAAAAAATCCCATCTCTTCCTTCAATGCCCATTTTCCATAGCGATATGGGGCCATATTTTACAATGTTAACAATTATTTTTGTGGTGGCATTTCAATTTGTTGGAGGCGTGTTTCAAGTGGTCGATCCAACAATGAAATGCACACAGGACTCTAATGTTCTTTATAATATGGGGAGTATAGTGTGATAGGAATACATTGATATTTGAAGGTCTCCTTGTCGACATTGGCTTCATTAGTAACAATATCTGTGGAAATTTTGGAGAACATGCCCAAAGGGTACACAATATTAAGCTGCCCAGATCTATGGTTAATGTACAAAATGCAGCTTATCCAGTTGGATATTTTGATGGTGCTTCTCAACATGGTCGCTATGGTAGTGGAGTTGTTATTATGGTAAGTCATTATACATAGTTTCATTACTGTTGGTATAGTGGTCGTGGAATAAATACCATAGCAGATACTATGCATGGAGACTTAATTTGGAAAAGATCTCAATTTTCGGTGATGCTAGGTTTATGATTGAATGGATCAATGGACGACCTGATCTTTCCTTGCCCTCACTGATGAATCAGTTGCGTCGAATCGAGGCTTTGAAGACCTCCTTCCATGGCATTTCATTTGAACATATATACATGGAATACGACACCATGGTGGATGTACTCTTGAAGCAAGGACTTTCCGTAGGTCCTAGTCATATACATTTATGCGCCTATTGCAATGATGTGTTGTAGGAAGATGGTTCTATCACAAATGTTTGAAGGTTTTTTTCCATCCCTTTGGGTGGATATGTGGTATCTAGGTTTTTTTTATAGTTTTTTTTTTCTTTGTCAGTATACTGTGTAAATAGTGGTTTCCACCATGTGCTAGAATGTGTTGTTTTTTGATGTTTTTTATAAGTGTTAAATACAATATAGTTTCCATAATAATATAAGATAATAGGGGATGATCCCCTGTCTTTATTCGAGCGGTATAAGACTGTTTTGATAGACACTTGAAGACAATTATATGTTGTTATGGACATGATGAAGGTCCTTGTTGTTCTTTGGAATTATGTACTCGATATCAATAATATGATAACAAGTAGTTTTTCTTTCCTTGAAAAAAAATTGAAGTATTTTTAAAGTAATATACTTATGAATATATATAAAATAAAGTACTAATCCAAAAAATTAATACATTTATTTTCACATATTATTCACACTTTATATTCAAAATTAAATATAATCTCATTACACATGTACATATTCAAAACTAATATAACATAACATGGATATGTTTTGAAATGGGTGACAAGTGTAGGGGGGATTCTCTATGATCCCAAAGGCAAAATGGTTGCAACTTACACTTGGAGTCTTAGTGAATCTTGAAATAATCGATCTGACACATACACACTTTTACATGGTATCCTTTTGAGCAAAGTAGCCAAGGTTGAGGTGTTGTTAGTCATAGAGGAGCCCCCAGTGGTTATCAAATCAACTATAGGAAAAACTTCATCGTTGGATAACAAAGTGGTAGTTACTATTTTTTGAATTAAAAGAAAAAAAGGCAAGCTCCTTCAAATATTCATATTATCATGTGAAGTGAGAATTGAATCTTATAGTAGATCTACGGGCTAAAGAATTCATTGAACTAAGCAAGTTGACTATATAAAAAATGGGAGGTATTTTAATTATATTATGCCCTAAGGTTAAAAAGGTTTGGAAAAACAATCATCACTATATTTTCACATGATCCGGATTTAAATAGGAACGCAATAGATTACAGAGATAACCATAAATACAGAGATGCAATAACCATAAATAAAGAGATGCAGCGGAAATAACACTTCATTTTATTAATGGAGAAATATTGAAATATGCGCTTACAACCAGAATTGGAAATAAACCAAGCTAAGAGATGGTAGCTTATCTCTGAGAAGAGATGTGTGGCTACATGTCTCTGAACTGTTCCGAAATTGTGTTACAATGAGGCTCGAAGCCTATTTATTATTGAGAAACAAATGGAAAACCCTTCACATTCCAAAACCGACCCTTAGAAGATGAAACGCCAAATTGTGGGCCCCGTTTTGGGTAAATTGGTACATCAATTTCCCGGGGTCGTAACTTTGGCATACGATCTCCGTTTGACGCGTATGATAGCTCGTTAGAAAGATCTATCCAAGAAATACCACTTTGGGAAGGGAAACATCGATCCATGGACCCATGTTGCCCCCAGATTTCCCAAAAAACGTCGTTTAGGGCCTCAAAGCGGCTCCGGAAGTTCAGGACCCGGAAAAAACTGCTAAAAATAGTAAATTGTGCTACAATTAGGAAACTGAAAAAGTTGAAATAGACAATTGTGGGGGTCCAAAAGGGATAGGTGGGTGGCCACCAACATCCACCTGGATCATCGACGTTTCAAACCAGCAATGGTGGCTCATCTTCAGGATGAGAAAGATTGTTGAAAGACTGATCTCATTTTTCAAATATATAGAGATGTATGAGATGTTTAGCCAACAAATATTGGGATTTGTTAATTATAATTTTATTTTTTTATTAAATTTTGTTAATTTGATTGTATTTGTGAAATTTGTTTTAGAATTTTGATAGAATTAATTTATTTTATTCTTTTAATTATTATTATGAATTATTATTTTATTAGGTTGGTATATTAATTGTATTTGTGTTAACATTTCGTTTTTTTAATTATTTTTTTTGATTAATTTTGTAATTATTTTAATAATTTTATTTTTTTTTATTTCAATATTTATTTTTATTTTTATTTATATTTATTTTAATTAATTATTAATTATTAATTTCTAATTCTATTATTTTAATTTATTTTTAATTATATTTATCTAATTACTATTATAGTTAATACATTTTTTATTCTATTTGTTTTCATTAATATGTTTTATTGTAATTGTTATTTTGTATTTATATTAATTTTAATCATGTTGAATATTAATTAGAATAAATTTTTAAAATATATTTCACAACGCAATTGAAATTTGTAACATGAATCCATAAAGGGGGTCATAAATGGAAAGAAAAGTACACTCTACAGAAGAAGTCAAATGCAAATGTAAATGGAGATGTAACCATGGATGAAAAATTGGGAGTAGAATTGGATGTTAAATTAGGCATTAATACAAGATGCAAACAAGGACAACAAAAATGTTTTAAAATATAAGTTAAAAAATGTGCAAAAATAGACACAAAGAAGGGAACAAAACATGGCATACAAAAGAATACTAATTTGGGCACAAACAAGGATTTGAAAATGGACACCAAACTATAGAAAAAAAATACATACAACTAGATGTAAAATAGGATGCAAAAGGGGATGCCAAGTTGGGTGCCAAAAAGAAGCAAAAATGGATGCAAATTAAGATGCCAAATGATGATGCAAATAATGATGTAAATTCGGGATGAAGACTTGGGTGCAAAAAAGGAAAAAAAAAAAAAAGGATGTAAGGAAAGACATAAAACAAGGCGCACAATGAGTCTAAAAAATGGGTGAAACCAAGGATGTCATATTGGATGCCAAATTTGATGCATAATCAGATGCAAATTCAAACTCAAATTTAGACACAAAATGAGAGGAAAATGTGGACATAAAATTAGCTAGAAAAAGGATGTAAATTTGGATAGCAAAATTCATGTAAAATTAGACACTGAAAAGGATGCAAAAGTGGATGAAAAAGTGGACATAAGTAATGATGCAACATTGGACACATAAGTAGACAAAAAAATGGTGTAAAAATAGCTCAAAATTGGATGCAAATTTATACACACCCTTGCGACATTTACGAACGCATGGTACATGAAGGAGGAAATAAGGAGGCAAAACAATAATTGAGGTTGTATGGAAGATCAATTTATCAAATATTTGTCCTTTATGGATAGTGATGAAAAAATCATGACTTCTTTGCAAGCCGTCAAACGGGTTCTTCTCACGGAAGAACAGTTGACAAAGGGATGTATAGACCAAGACAACCTTGAGTAGCTATATGAATCCTCATTCCATGAAGTTGTCGCTTGTAGGAAGATCGAACAAGAGCTGGTTGAGGATGACTTGGAGGAATCAAGACATTTGACATTCAAAGAAACTGAGGGGGAACAAAATGTTGAATATGGTCCTGTAACTATTGGTCCATAACTACTACCCTTGAAGTTACAGAAACATAACATTGACACTTATGAAAAATTGAAATGAACCTCAATTGGAGATTATTGGGATGAGAAAAATACCAAGGAAATCTTCGATCTCCTAAGAGAGTACGAAGATTTGTTCCCTATGTCTATTGCAGAGATTAAGAGGATTAGGGGGAAGTTAGGGGAGATGAATATAGTGCATAAACCCGATGCAAATTCAGTGAAACATCGACCATATAGGTTGAATATGAGATTCAAAGAGAAAGTGAAGAAGGAGATAGATAAAATTTTGGTGACAGGGCTTATATTCCCAGTTGATGAGGTCGAATGGGTCAGTCCAATTGTAATACAGAACAAGAAGGACACTGAAGAAATTTGGGTATGCATAGATTTTTGGAGTCTAAATAATGCCTATGTTCATGACCCCTTCCCTACCCCCATTCAGTGATGAAGTTATAGACAATGTGGTAGGAAATGAAGTTTACTCATTTACATATGGATTATTTGGTTACCCTTAGGTTCAGATCACGGAGCAAGACAAGAAGAAAACCACATTCACCACTGAATGGGGATCCTAGCATACCATGTTATTCCCTTTGGACTAAAAAATGTGCCAACAATATTCTCTAGGATTGTAATTTTTACTTTCAGAGATTATATTTATAGGTTTCTATAAGTTTACATGGATGACTGGACCATCTATAGTTTTTTGAAGAAGCACTCCAATTTTCTCTGAGTGATGTTTGACCGATGCAGACAACTGCAAGTTTCCCTAAACCTAAAGAAGTGCATATTTGTTTTCCCTTTTGAGACACTTCTAGGCCATATAGTCTACAAATATGTAGTGTGTGTTTTGATCCCACTAAGGTCATAGTGATTTTGAATATGGAGCCTCCAAAAACTATTAAACAACTAATATCCACCCTTGGTCACATTGGATATTACATGAGGTTCATCAACAATTATGCTTTGATCACTGCACAACTAGAGAAGCTATTGAAGAAAGCTGAAAGGTTTGTCTTGTAAAATGAATCCAAAGATAATTTTAATGTGTTGAATTACAAATTAGCAAATGCACCAATATTAGTTTATCTAGATTGGAACAAGAAATTCCATGTCCTCATTGACTCATCCGCTGTCGCCTTGGGGGTTTTCCTAGCTCAACCCGAAGATGGAAACCTTGACCACCCCATTTACTTTTCTAGTAGAGAATTATCCACGAAAAAAATAATTATACCATGATTGAGCACGAAGCACTTGCAATGGTATATTATTTACAAAAGTTTTAGCACTATCTCCTTGGGGGTCCATTCAAATTCTTCACTAATCATTCTTCACTAAAATACCTCGTGAACAAGCCCAGACTTGAAGGAAGGATTTGTAGATGGATTCGATTGTTCCAAGAGTTCACATTTGAAGTAATTCTCAAGCTAGATATATTGAATGTGGGGCTCGATCACCTTTCTTAGTTAGAGTCAGGTGAAACTAGGGGATCAGTAGATCACTAGATACCAGATGCTATCATGTTTCGAGTTGAATCCATATCAAACTACTTGGAGGATATTGCAGTATTTATAGCCATAGGTAAATGCCCATAGTAGTACACAACAACATAACAAAGAAACATGGTGGTTCGTGTTGCAGATTAAAATTTGATTGAAAGACAACTGTACAAGTTGGGCCTTGATCAGATATTGTGCAAATGTGTTCTTGATCATCAGAGAGAGGATGTATTATGGGAGTGTCATTCGCGAGTTGTGGGTGGGCACGTTGGTGGGAATGCCACTGCGTAGAAAGTGTTACAGGTGGGACTATGGTGGCCCAAAGTTTTCCACGATGCAAAGGAATATGCCAAGAGGTGTGATGTTTCTCAAAGGGTTGGAAAACCATAGCACTAGGATGAGATGCCTTTGCAACGAGTGCGAGCACTATAGGCTTTTGAGAAATGGGAAGTCGACTTTGTAGGACCTATCAAGCCACTGAGATCGCACTCACATGCCCCGTATTATTAGGAAAAAAATTAAGAGGGGGGGTTGAATCAATATTTTACACACTTTTAATTTCAATTTCTTATTCTAATTATTATACACAACTGTTGTAAAGGAAACTAGTGTATGTACGCAACTGTTACTGCAGAAACTCGTGTATATCTAGATAACTTATCTGATCATATGTACAACATTGATCAATGCATTATTATTCTATTATTCTTCAATTAAATAATAAGTATGAGCAGTTAAGAAGTAGATAGAACATAAACAACAGGATTTTTAAGTGGGAACCCAATGTGGGAGAATACCACCATTGTTGTTGTCTATGTCTTCTTCTTTTATTAAAAATAATCTTCTTACAATCTTGTACTAGAACATAATTTAACCAGTACACAGGTTACTACCTGCAGAAGACTACAACCTTCTCTCCTTTTCCAACTCCTATGAGAAGGGAGCTATAACCCCCTTTGTGAAGACTGATATCCTCATCTCTTTGTGGATCACTTTTTAGAATGTTTCAAACTGGATCCACTCTCAATTCTGAAAGAAACTACTCAAATACTGGATCATCAAATCTTCCAATGTAACCAATACAAGTTGATCAATTTAGAATAAATCATACAAATTCATACCCACTTACCAATATACCAAGTCAAACATTGTTACCCATCACAGAAATCAACTGCTGCTACTGCAAACCTTGATCAAATATGCGTCAGATTGTATGCACTATTGTTATTTATTATGCTTGCATATGTATGTGCTTCTCTTGAAGAATATCCACGTACAGATCTTGAAATATTGATAACTGAATCTGAATCACTGTGCTATTTAATCAATCACCCAAAAAAATATTGAAGTCAACATAAGTCACTGAACCAAGTACAAATTATCAAACAACAGTATCATCACTTTGTCAACTTCTAATTCATAATCAATTTATCCCAAATAATACTCTCAAACATATATTCTTATGGAAATACTTCATCGACAAACAACAATAAACATAAAAAAAATAGATCAACCATTATCATCAGACCATCTCACAAAACCCTAGTAGATGTACGTGACCCTTATAAAGCACTCTTGTGTATGTACGTGTCTTGCATATTTGACACCTATGTACAAATCTATCCATACTACATAAATATACACAACTATTCAGACAAAGGTTCGTGTACATATGCGATATTTCAAAGGCAAAGCTGCATATAGATCTAAAATCACTAAGTCATGCTTTCGCTACAATCACAAAATATATTTTCACCCCTTACTGTCTCATGTTCATGTTAGAGTGTCATTAACACCACAAATCTATCATAGTTAGATATTTTTACTAAGAAAATCAAGCAAATACATATGATACCATACTTCATATTTTTTAGATCTATGTCTTTTCCCTACTCCTTGGTGTACACCTGTTTCAGATCAAATTATTCATAGAAAGCAAAAATGTTTCAAACCTAACCCTTGAATCTCCATCTCCTTATATAACTTAGGCCTTAGCCAATACCTTAGGCCAATCCCTTAGTCACGTCGATGGTATCACTTGATGGGATTAAATATCCATTACTACGTTCATTACTATGGGCCAATACCATGGTAAAGACCCCTAGTATGAACAATACCATGGTATGGAAACTGTACGTGACTTTTCTTTACCATACCTGCGTATGTATGCAGATTTTATTCACACGATCCGCGTATACTTTTCTAAATGTAACCTTTATCATATTTATATCTGTGAACTGATATTCCTTTGTTCATTTAACCTATAGCATATGCATAATCATCATGTTGTCATATTTATCAACTAGGTTGCCATAAAGGACAACACATTAGTCATAATGCCAACAATCTCCCCCTTTGGACTCAATGGAAACCATGTTGGTGCTTGGTCACCACTACTAGTAGATACCTGTATACACATTTTTAGACATACCAAGCTTCTCTCCAAGCATTCTGCTCCAAACACCAAGCTACTCTCCCCCTTTGACATCAACGACAAAGGGCTGATCTGCTGAATATGAATATGAACCATGCTCCCCTAAGCATATGTTCAATCTTCTCAAGAAGTCATAATGTCAACAATGCACTTCTAGAAGTATAGCAAATGCTCCCCTTGAACCTATGCCAACTTATTCACTATTAATTTTGATCACATCCAACTTATCAATTAGTAAATCCAAAAAAAACAGTAGCAACTCGTAACCATCATAAGCCAATATCACTTCTAAGTAGCATATAAGTATCAATATATTGTAACCAACCAATACCAAAAAATAGAGGGCCACAAAATAATTGATTGAAATATACTAGAACCTCTCCCTGAGATTGTCCCACTATTTCTTCATTATATCGAAACATACGCTACGGTTTAGAACCAAACTCGCGTATATACACGATTTTCCTTCATGATATATGCATAAAGAAAGTAGACAGTAATAAGTTACGGTCGTGACTCCCCTTGAACATGAAATATTTTTCATAATATTTAGCATAATAAGGAGGTAGAGACCATTCCTATTTTCTATTGGATATATTCAAAGGAATCATGTGGAAGTGGCTTTGTAAATATATCTGCAACTTGTTCGTTTGAAGGAACATACTCCATTTTGACCTTTTTGTTCAAGCACCTGTTCTCTCAGAAAGTGTTATTTGATGGGAATATGCTTGGATTTTGAATGCATGACATGAGTTTTTGGAATACTTATGGCACTAGTATTATCACATAGAATGGGTATAGGTTGAAGAGATGTGATTTGAATGTTTTGCAATGTTTGCATCATCCATAAAATTTGAGTACAAAAATATGCATAAACAACATATTTTTCCTCAGTAGTAGATAAAGAAATGGAGCTTTGTTTTCTACTAAACCATGATACCAAGTGAGGTCCCAAATAAAATTCTCCTCCACTAGTATGCTTTCAATCATCAATGTTACCTACCGAATCTGCGTTTGTGTAAGGATGAAGTGAAAAATCTACATATGTGGGATACCATAAACCAAAATATTGAGTTCCTTGTAAATACTTGAATATTATCTTGACTGCACAAAGATGAGTTTCGTCAGGATTTGCTTGAAATCATTCAACAATCCCAACTACAGTCATAATATATGGTCTTGTGCATGTAAGGTAGAGCAAGATTTTGATCATAGATCTTTTTTTTCTTTTTCTTTTTTTTTTTCTGGCTGATTTACTAAAGGAGAATCATCATGTGAACTAAGATTACATCATGTTACCATTGGTGTGCATACAGCTTTGTAGTCTTTTGTTCCATATTTCCTCAAAATATGTTTGAGGTACTTTGTGTGAGAGAAAGATATCATTCTTTGTTTGTTGAACTTGAAGACCAAGAAAGTATGTTAGTTCACCAAGTAGAGACATCTCAAATTCTTGTTGTATAACATAAGAAAATTCTTGACTCATAGTTGTTATATTACTTCCAAATATGATGTCATCTATATAAATAACAACTATTTAAAGTTTATCTATATCAAATTTTATATATAGATTGTTGTTTGATGACCCCATTTTGAAGCCTTGTTGTTGAAGATACTTGTCAAGATGAGAATACCATGCATGAGGAGCTTGTTTTAATCCATACAAATACTTCTTAAGCTTGTAAACAAGATTTTTATCATTTCCTAGAATGAATCTTTCAGGTTTTTCAATATACATTTCTTCTAGATCCTCGTTTAAAAATGCATATTTAACATCCATTTGAAATAATTTGAAGTTATGAAAGCTTTAAAGTGCAAGAAACATCCTTATGTCTTCAAGTCTAGCTACAGGTTCAATTGTTTCTTCAAATTCTATTCCTTCTTGTTGAGCGTAGCATTTGCAAACAGGTATTTCTTTGTTTCTAATCACTTCTCCATTTTCATTTAGTTTGTTTTGGACACCCATTTTGTCCCAACAATATTTTTATCATGAGGTCTTGGTACTAACTCCCATGTATGGTTCTTTTTTATTTGATCGAGTTCTTCATCCATTTCCTTAATCCATCATTCATCTTTGCTTGTTGATTTACATTTTTGAGGTTCAATTGTGAATATTAAGGCTAGCTAACTGGAATTTCGAACAAGAGTTCTTCTAGTTTGTACTCCAACTTCCTTTTCACGTAGAATTTGAGATTCCTGGAAATTTTTCTAAAAATACTTTGACAAAGTATTTTCTGATTCTTTTTTGTTTTCAATTCCTTCTTTTGGTGCTTCATTAGTTCCCTCTCGTACAACCTCTTGCCTTGTTGTAGAAATAAGTTCGTCATCTGTTGGTGCTTCTCCTTTGGTACCTATGGGTGCTTCATCAATTACAACATCAATGCATTCAATAATCTTTTGAAGCCTTTTATTGTAGTATTTAAATCCTTTTCTTCTCAGGAGAATTCCTTCATCAACTCTAGATTAAAACTTTCCAAGCTTGTCATCATTATTCTTTATGTAACATTTTCTTCCAAAAACTCTAAAATGTTTGACAATTGGAGGCTTACCAAACCATAGTTCATAAGGAGTTTTATCACTATTTACCTGAATATGAGCTTTGTTGAGGATCTTCATGACTATATGTGTTTCTTCCCCCATGAAGGTATGACGCACTCCAAACTCATCAAGCATGGAACGTGCCATTTGTTGGATTGTTCTATTCATTATTTTTGCCACTCTGTTTTGTTGGCGAGTTTAAACTATAGAAACACGCCTCTTAATACCATATTGTTCACAAATAAACTCCCTTCATCTATCAGATCTAAGACATTTGATTTTTAAATCTAACTCATTTTCTACTAAAACTTTGAAGACTTCAAATTGATCAAATGTTATATCTTTATGTTTCAATAAGCGAATCCAACACATTGTTGTAAAATCATCAATGAATAATATTAATTATTATTCACCTCGAGGAGACTTATTTCTCATAGGACCACACAAATCTGTATGAATAAGTTCAAGTGGATTATTTGAAGTACCTTCTTTAGCATTAAACCGAACTCTGGTTTTCTTACCAAATTGACATGATTTCCATATATTGTTTTGCAGCAAAGAGATGTTAAGCAAGTCACGTACTGGTCCCATTTTGCTTGACTTGTGTAATTGGGTGAATCTTGGATGTCCCAATATTCTGTGCCAAATCCATCTTTCTTCTAATTTTCTCAAGTAACAATGCTCTTGGCCGCCTTCCAAGACATAAACATTACCAAGGGTTATTTTTCCCTTTATTATGATCTTACCTGTATCGAGATTTTGTACCCCACAACTCTTTGATCTGAAAACAACTTCATGCCCTTGGTCACACATTTGACTAACATGCAACAAGTTACATCTTAATCCATCAACAAACAAAAGATTTTTAACTTTAACCTTATCCTTTAGCAAAATAGTTCCTTTCCCTTTAACAACAACAAGTGAGTTATTTCCAAAGGTTGCATTCTTGTCTTTCTTTATTTCATTAAAGGACATAAACTTATCTTTATCACTTGTCATATTGTTTGAGAATCCACTGTCAATGTACCATAGATATTCTTGATCTCTTGCATATAAAGCTAAGACACAATTTTCAAATTCTATGGTTTTGTTTTTCCATACCTTGGATGTTGTTGCCTTTTGTTCATTCTAAAGAGTTGATCTCATTCTCCTTCTACATTCGATCTCTTTATGCCCAAATTTATTGCAAAAGGAACATTATGTTTCATCTTGGAGAGGTGAGAAAGTATTTTAAGAGTATTTCTTTATTCCAATCTCATTCTTTTGTTTTCTTTCTTCTCTAGTCATGGTAGTTTTATAAGTGACACATTGATCAACCTTATGACCAAAATTATGACAAGTGAAGCATTGACCATTGAAGTAGAAATTCCTGGGAGTATAGTACCTTTTTGTATAGTTCCTTTTTGAGTGTGGTAAGGATGGTTTACCTAAGAGACATTTGATCCCTCATTCCTTTGCTAAGAGCTGGAATTTTGTTAATTGCTTCCCTTTACTTCATTGAGATAGCTTCTTGTATTTGTTTTATAAGATTTTATAGTCTTTGATGATTCTCCATTGTATCCAAGACCTTTTTTTATTAGAGGAGAGTGTTGTATTTTAATGATTTCTTCTAGGGTCTTAGATCCTTTAGCAAATCTAAGGTTTAGACCTTTTTTTTTCTCAAGTTCTTTTCTTAGACTAACTATTTCTAGTTCCATTTTTCATTATGCCTTTCTCTTTATAGAATTTGTTTCTTTAGTGCCTCTTTTACCAATTTAGCTTCTTCTAGATGAATTTTAAGGTGAGTTATTTCTTCAATGAGTTTTTCCTTTTCTTTTAGCACATCCATAAAAACATCATCAAACTCATCAATACATTTATCTTCAAATTCCATAAGTAAATAATATTCTTGATCACACTCACCTTCTTCACCATCCGAAAGACCATCACTATCTTCGTGTGTGTAGAAACTATTTTTATTTTCAAACCTTCATCAAAAATTTACTTTTGCAGAATTCGTCCCCTTTTTTATGGTTTTCTTTATAAGGGAATTTAGCAGCATAATGACCAAACCTTCCACAAGCAAGGCATTTGAAAGGAAGCTTACCTCTAAATCTGTCAGTTCTCAACTTGGGGTTTCTTTACAAAGTTTTCCTCTTTATCATCTGATACGTAGCTTGATTCCTTAACCTCATCATTTTATTTTCCTTTAGAAGTAGCTTTGAATGCTTCTTCTCTGATATATGAGGGAACCACCTTTCTCATTTTATAAGTTGTTAGATGCCATGAAGCTACTCAATAGTAAGGTTCTTCAAATATTGCATTTCTTCAATGGTGGATACTTTCAAAATAAATTTTGTGGTTATAGATCTTAGGATTTTCTCAACAAGCAGTGAACCTTTTACTTCATCACCAAGATTTCTCATTAAATTAACAATCTCACCTACTCTAAGAAAGCAACTTGCAATACTTTAATCACTATGCATTTTGAGAGCTTCATATTGAATTCTAAATGTTTGAACTTAGGCACTCTTTACTTTAGTATCACCTTCATAAATTTGGATGATCTTGTCCCATATAGCCTTTGTTGTATTTAGCTACCTAACCTTCACAATTTCTAATTTCGCCAAACTTCCTAACAAAGAAATGCCAACCTTTGCATTGGTCTCATATTTTTCCTTTTTTGGTTCATCTGTAGGAATGGAGGATGGATATTGGTAGTCTCCTTCAACGATTTCCAAAACATCAGTCCCAAGTGATTGTAGATAATCTATTTTCTGAACTTCCAAAAAACCAAGTTAGTTCCATTAAACAATGGTGGCGTGATAGATGCTACTCCCTCTTGATTTCTCATCTTTATGAATCTTCCTTCAAGCGATCAAGCTTCTTTTTAAGGACCCGCTCTAATACCAATTGTTAGGAAAAACACTGAGAGTGGGGGTGAATTGGTATTTTACACAATTTCAATATCAATTTCTTATTTTGATTACTATATGCATATATTGTGAAGGAAAATAGCATATGTACACGACTGTTACTATATAAACCTGTGTAGATCTAGATAACTTATTTGTTCATCTGTACAACATTAAGCAGTGCATTATTGTTCTATTATTCATTTTTTAAATAGTAATTATGAGCAGTTACGAGTAGATATAGCATAAACACACACAACCATATGAACACTAGTATTTTTATGTGGAAACCCAACATGGGAGAAAAGCATTGTTGTTGTTTTCTTTGCATTATTCTTTTATTAAATACAATATTCTTACAATCTTGTACTGGTGCAGACTTTAACCAATACGCAGGCTCCTACCTACAGAAAGCAACAACCTTCTCTCGTTTTCCAGCTCCTACTGGAAGGGAGCCATAACCCCATTAGTAAATATTGATATCCTTAGCTCTTTGTGGATCACTTTTCAAAATGTTCAAACTGGATCCACTCTCAATTAATTATAAAAGCAACTACTTAAATATTGGATCATCAAATATTCCAATGTAACCAATACAACTTGATCAATTCATAATAAATCGTACCAATGCATACCCACTCACCAATATACCAAGTCAACCATTGTTACCCATCAAAAAAATCAACTTCTACTACTGCAAACCCTGATCAAATATGCATCAGATTGTATATGCTATTTTTATTGATTATACCTATGTATGTTCATGCTTCTCCTCAAGAATTCCCACGTATAGATTTAAAAATGTTGATAAATAAATCTGAATCAATGTGCTACTGAATCAATCACCTGAACATATACTGAAGCCAACATAAATCACTAAACCAAATACAGATTATCACATAGAAATATAATCACTTATTCAACTTTTAATTCATAATCAATTCAGCCAAAACAATACTGTCAAACACGGATTATTATGAGAAAGACGTCATTGAAAAAGAGCAGTAAACATAACAGAACAGATCAACCATTATCATCAACTTATCCTACGAAACCCTAGTAGATGTATGCAACTCTTATAAGGCACTTCTGCATATGTGTGTGCCTTTCATATTTGACGCCTTCATACAAATCTATCCATACTATAGAAAATATACATGACTATTCAGACGAAGATCATTTTATGTACCTGATCTTTTGGAGGAAAACTTGGGTGTAGAGCTAAACTCACTGTGTCATGCTTTTGATGCAATCACAGAATATACTTTTCACCCCTTACTGTTTCATATTCATATTAGAGTATCACTAACACCAAAGATCTATCACAGTTGGATATTTTTAATAAGAAAATCAAGCACATACATATGATACCATACTTCAGATTTTGCATATTTGTGTCTTTTCTCTGCTCCTTGTTGCACACATGTTTCAGATCAAATTATTCATAGAAAGCACAAAATTTCACACCTAGCACTTAGATCTCCATCTCCTTGTATATATTAGGTCTTAGCCAATACCTTAGGTCAATCACATAGTCATGTTGATGGTATTATTTGACATGATCAAATATCTATTATTGCACTCATTACTATGGGCCAATGCCATGGTAAATACTCCTAGTATTAACAATACCATGGTGTGTGCATAAACTGTACACAACTTTTATTTACCATACCTGCATATGTACATGACTTTTCTTTAGAGGACCCATATATACTTTCCTAAAATTCATTGTTATCATATTTTTGTCTCTGAATTAATATTCCTTTGT
Source organism: Pinus taeda (assembly GCA_000404065.3). NCBI lineage: Eukaryota > Viridiplantae > Streptophyta > Pinopsida > Pinales > Pinaceae > Pinus > Pinus taeda. The sequence goes on from APFE031183499.1 coordinate 126,725, forward strand.
CTATCTCATTTATAGAATATGCATAATCATCATGTTGACATCTTTATCAAGTAGTTTCCATCAAGGACAACATATTAGTCATAATTCCAATGGGTACGTTATTACCACTACAGAGTATCTTACTAGATGGTCTAGAGCGGCACTAGTCAAGGATTGCACTACAGACACTGCCGCCAGATTCATTTTTGAGAATATCATCACCTGGTTTGGGTTCCCTCGAAGCCTCACCAGTGACCAGGGGACCCATTTCATTAATTAAATGGTCACCTCATTACTTCAGAACTTCATGGCACAACACCATAAGAGCAGCCCATATCATCCTCAAGAAAATGGTACTGTAGAGGCCTTCAAAAAAACCTTGGAAAGGGGTCTTACCAAGAATTGCTTGGACAATCAGAATGATTGGGACGAATGGGTGCTAGCCATGATATGGTCTTTTCATACAAATTTCAAGCGCTTACACAAGCATGCGCCCTTCCAGTTAGCATATGGATGAAAATTTGTAGTACCTACCAAATTTACCATCCCCAATCTCTTCATGGCGAAGGCCACTCACATGAAGGAGGAGGATTCAATTCCAAAAAGGCTGGAAGAGCTCTACGAATTGGATGAGGCTATATTTTTGGCATAATTCTACCAAATTATCAAAAATCATAGGTAGAAAGCATGGAACAATAGGCATATCAAGTGAAAATCCTTTACAGTTGGAGGACATGTCCTACTACAAAACAATAAATTCTTAAAGTTTCCTCGGAAGTTGAAAATGAATTAGTTGGGACCCTTCATTGCTGCAGAAGTGAAGGAATCGGGAGCTATCAAGCTCGCACAAATGAATGGTGTCTTACTGCCAAGATGGGTGAATGGTGCATGCCTCAAACCTTTCCATGGATCAAACAATTCTGCACCAAATTAATTGAATATCTAGAAGGGGATTGTATGTAGGTTTAGGTAGAGTCAGTTAGTTACTTGTATTATATCAGTTACGTCAGTTAAGTTAGTTGGTTTGTTGTTCTAGTCAGAGTCAGTCAAGAATAAACTTTTGTTATATCTTTTAGTTGCAGAAGTACTTTCACCCCACCTCAACTCCTTTTGTTTGGAAAATCACATGTGTCAGTTGTCGTATCTATAATAATTAAGCAAAGTTCCCTATGTGAATTTGAATTTGTGCTAAATATTTTCCATAATACCCCTAGCATGATCTATCATCAAATTCTAGGTGTCTGCCATCATAGCATCATAATTACCCATCAAATCCACCCTCCTTTTTCAGTTTTGAGACCAAGTGGGGAATTTACCATACTAATTAGTTAAGTGGTCTAATAAAAAATGTCATGTCAGGTTTATCTATTTAATTTACATGGAAACTATAAGTTTCTCAAAACCAAAAGCTGAGATGGTTGAATTGCCTAGTCTAGAGTATGTATCTCACTTTCTCTATTCCCAGTGTAAATTCAATCCACCTATGTTCTTTGTGTATAAACATCACTCCACAAAAATGATGAAGACCATAATTTATGTTCCAGAAGTTGAACCAGATTCCAAAATTACAAAGAAAGAACCTATATATGGAAAATATGATAAAGTTGTGCTTGTCAACAACGAACTCTCAGATGCCTACACACAGTTCAGAAACACAACCATCGAATCTATCCCTGAGTTAGGTACTTCGTTTGAAGGAACTATTAAAGGGGAAGAATCTAGCCAAGGAGAGGCAACGCATGGAGGAGCATCAATAACACTGTTAACATCGAAAAAGGATTGACTCGGGGATGAGTCAATGGATTGTGGTTGGGGCTTGTTGGGTCCTTTGTTTTGGGAAACAAGGTGACATGTTGGAAGGATGAACAAATTTTACCAAAGATAACCATTGAGAAGTTGTAGATTAGACAAATGGAGAAGAGGAAGGGATCTGCTGAATACCAGTAGTTGCAGAAAAATGGCGAGAGAATTCAAGAAAGAGACAAACAGAACTGAGTGGAAAGGAATACTGACAACTGAGTAGTAGAAGCACCAAAATAGGAAAAAGGCAGAGCATCCAAGGGAGAAGTGGCAGCCCAGGTGAGCATAGGGATATAAAAGAAGGCTGAAGGGAAAAAGTTGGGAGGAGAGATAGGAAGGATACCAAAATGTTGTTGCTCTTGTTCTTATTATATCTATTGTGTATTTGTCTTTCATGTTAGTTTCTTGTTTTATCTATGAAGCTTTCGAGCTAAATGTAATCTTATATTGTTGCCGGAGTTAATAGAATAAGAGATTACAGGGTTACAAAAGTATTGTGTGTGGGTTTGTGCAACTTATAAATTTTTTGATATGGTTTAACCTGTGTAATGTTCTTTCTCTTCCCGCATTTAATCTCTTATGATTGGGTTCCTAAATTGTCTAATTAAGGATTTATTGGCATTTATATATTCCATATGATTCTTCCCGATACTGGATTCCAACCTTTCACTAACTAAGGTCGCGATGCACCTTGAGTGAGACATCTTATTCATCTTGGATAAGATGAAAATATTGGTGTCATGCTAGACTACGATAGAGCTTTTGTTTGGCCCTGTGCCTGAACCGGAGGTCTCAACCCTTCCATTTTTTTTTTTGCCAACATGAGGCATATCCTATCTAAGGCCACTAGTGACCACATATTTTCCTTTTGAGCTCCTCTCTGAATAAAGTCTTTGCAAAGATAGGTATTTGATTTAAAAATTACTTTAGGTGTAGCCCGACGAGACAACTAATAAATAGGTAGAGCTTGTGTTACGCAACTAGCTCACAAAATAGAAGAAAATATAGGTCAACGACTTCAAAATAAGCCTCTTCAAGGGGGAAACCTCCTTCAGAATACACAAATGAACAATTCTTAGATGATTCAAATGAGAAAACCTCATTTCTGTATATAGGAGTCTAAGGGGTCATAATATAATCAAAGTCGACATAACAATAATAATGTAAAGGCACAACAATAACAATAGTGGGCTTTCATGGGGCATAATAATAAAAATATGGGGACAACATGGCACAACAATAATAATAAGGGGCTGCAATGACAATAATTAATAAGGGAATACACTAGTATTATAGGGACCTAACATGCCCCTCTCCTTCAAAAAAGTGTTGTCCTCAACGCTTGAGTAGTTTTGGATGCTTCTGTATAAAATTCTCATCCTCCCATGTGGAATCTTCAATGGGTAAGTTCTTCCACTTGATGAGATACTCTAAAATTGATCGATTTCATAGCTATCAATTTCTTGTTTTTGTGACTACTTTAGGTTCCAATATGAGTTTTCCTTCCTCTTCAAGTTCTGGCAATATTGTTTGAACTAGGAGCTTGTCACCTATAACCTTCTTTAAGCATGACACATGAAAAACTGGGTGCACTCGAGAAGATGCAGGAAGCTCCAATTTGTATGCCATAGTACTAATATTTTGTAACACCTTGTATAGACCATAATATTACTTTGGTGATAATTTATTATCCTTCTTAGCTTTGTTGAGGGAAATTTGTTTGTATGATTGTAGTCGTGAAAATACCCAGTCACCTATATCAAAAATTCTTTCAACGCGACATTGATCTGCCTCTTGTTTCATTCTATTCTATGGCAAAGTGAGGTTATCCTTTAATAGTTGGAGAACTTGTTGTTGATGCTCGATGTGAACTTCCATTGCTTGAACCTTAGAATTTTCTCTTAAAGAGTATGTGATGGATGGTGGATGATATCCATAAAGTGCCATAAATGGGGTCATTTTTGTTGCAGTATCAAAGGAAGTGGTATACCACCATTCAACCAGAGGCAACCACTTGACCCATTGTGTTTATTTATCAGATACAAAGCAACAAAGATGTCCTTCCAAACATTTCTTTTACTATATCAGTTTCCCCATCAGATTGGGGATGATAATATGAGCTATGAGCTAACTGAGTACCCAAACAAGAAAATAATTCAATCCAAAAATTTCCATTGAAAATGGGATCTCTATCACTTACAATAATATTTGGGTTTCCATGTAGATTTTGAATTGTTTCCATAAATGCAGAAGCAACTGTACGGACTTTAAATGGATGAGATAATGCACAAAAGTGTGCATACTTGGTAAGTCTATCAACTACCACCATGATGACACTCTTTCCTTCGGACTTGGGTAAAACTTTGATAAAATCCATCGAAACCTCCTCCCATCATTGACTTGGAATGGATAAAGGTTGTAATAGACACGAGATTGTAATTGTCTCAAATTTATTTTGTTGGAAAACCAAACATTTTGACACAAACTTTTGAATATCATATTTAAGGCCATCCCAAAAAAAATTCCTTCTTAACCCTGTGGTAAGTTTTTTAAAATTCCTGAGTGCCCACCTAAGGGAGAGGTGTGCAATTCCAGAATAATCTTTTGTTTGAGTTGGGAATTCTTATAGAGGTATAAGCAATCTTTGTACCATAACGAATCATTTTTCCAGCTAAATGTATCAAATGTACTAGGATCTTGCTATAACTTTTGAAAGAGTTCCCACACTTCTTCGTCATTCTTCCATTCATCCCTTACTTCATTTATCTAATCTGGTTGGATAATAGAAATGGCACAGAACAATGCTTCCACATCCTCATCCTTTCTTGAGAGTGCATCTGCAACAACATTTTTCATCCCTCTTTTTTAGATGATTTCAAAGTCATAACCCAACATCTTTGTGACCCATTTTTTATTCTCTTCTGAATCTAATCTTAGTTCTAAAAAGTATTTAAGGCTATCATGATCCGTTTTTACCTTGAACTGTCATCCCATTAGGTAAGGTCTCCATTTCTTAAGTGCATGTAGAATTCCCAAAATTTTCTTCTCATAAATAGCTTTGTGTAAATACTTTCCTTTGATTGGACAAATTTTGAAAGAAATGCGTCTTCCTTCTGTTAACACCTAGGTTGTTCCCTTTGACTCCCAAGGGAATACGGTCGGGGTAACAACTAACCAATCTTTGGATTACTGCTTCTAGCCCAGCTGTAATCAGAGAGGGCTCTCTCTTTAAGGTTTGTCTCTGTTCTGTGGAGATTTTAGGCTAGTTATGAAGTAAGGGTTTTGGTTTATGTTTGGTTGAAAGGATGTCTTTCTCTACCTAAAGTGGAAATCTGCAGATAATGTTAGTCCATTGGGCAATGGAGTCTGTGGCTACTGGTTTTTTGAAATCTTGAGGTGAGAACCTGAAATTACAGGGCCATTTGAATACTTCATAAAACAAACTTGAAATTATGATGGTGAAATGCAAATAACCAGTGAAAAGCAATTAAGAATTTCCACTAAGCTGGGGTGGGGGAAGGAGATATATTCCTCAGGAGCAAACTTGAATTCTTGAAACAATAATCACTGTGAGAGATATAGTGTGAAAGGGCTGTAATTAAGAATTACACCTTTATTACTATAACTGAAGAAAACATTTATAATAGCTTAGATTGAGTTCAGGGTAATTTGTGATTAAATCCTGGAACTATTCTTTTTCCTTGCCATTAACTGTAAAGCACAGAAACATGAAAGAGATATGAAAAGATAACAAAACACATAACAAAGAGGTTTAGGGAAAACTTATTGTGCCATGAATTACGTAGGAATCCTGTAACATTCAGTTAAACACCACAATGCATCAAACAACATAGAGCTTTGGAAATTCCATCGGCTTTTGTATTACTTCTTTGAGAATTTACAGTAAAAGAACTCTAGAAGAGACATCAACAACAACCAACCCCTGCAAACTCATGCGATAGGGAATATATAGAAATGTTTCATACAAAATATCTCAGGCATTGAGTCATCTGAGCAATAAATATCTTCACCAACTCGTACAAGAAATAGCAGATAAGAAGTTATTGCAACTTTCAATACAACATAAATGCTCTTTAATTCTGTCAGAAGATTTCGAACTTTGGAGGTCACTGAGTCGGTTGAACGCTTTGTTATAACTGATGAATGACGTGTTTATGCAGCTCTGTCCTTCTGTAGCTTTTCGGCCCTGTCACCTGTGACTGTCAATGCTGCTGTGGTGGCCAAATGGTTTCGCTGAGTTGGCTCAACCCTTTTTCTCCATACATGCTGATATATCAAAATCTTCCTGTGCATGACAACTTACATATTCAAATGGAAAAAAATTGATTACTGGCTCTGGTTTAGTAGTAATTGTATTAATCCATTCCAGAATTCCTGTGTGGGCAATTGATGTCTCAAAATTTCCTCTATAGTCTCATCCGCCTCTGTATATTTATAGAAATTCGGAGGCGCATCAAACAAGTGATTTATTTCATTCATGATAAAAAATAAGCTCTCTACCCTGTTGTAGAGAGTCTGTCCTGATGCTGGCCCTGATTCTTCTGAAGTGCTGGGCTTTTCTGTAATCTAATTTGTAGCAAAGGTGTTGACCCTCTTGGCATAATTTTCATGGGAAAGTAGTCTTCCTGCGCTGCTCATCAAGCTAGGAAGACCTCTGTTCTGCAATGCTACAAATTTGTCCATGAATTTATTAATCTCTGTCTGCATATCCTGGCTTCTTCTCTCTAATGTCTGTACCAGGGTTCTTAGTGTCAGGACCCTTTTGACCATCGAAATGGTCTCAGTCCTGTTGGTGATTCCCATTGTGGCCAGCTGAGAACTTGTTCTGTGATTAAGCACATTGATCATTCTGGTGGCAGCCTCAAGCATATTGCCTAGAGATGCCCTTGCTCTTTGGATTTCCCTATGTTCTTTTCCAATGAGCCCCATCTGCTCATGAATAGCCTCATTATATTCCCACTAGTCAGTGATGGATTGGCCAATATTGGCCCATAGGACTCTCTTGAGCTCAGTTGTTACTTTATCAAGTGTGAGCTCTTT